>VXAB01001335.1:786592-805611 GCA_013399175.1 Odontophorus gujanensis
GGGGGGGAGAATTCTTGCATTTGTTCATTTTTAAAAACAGCCGAACACCTTACAGGATTAATAATTAGTTGGTAGAAAAGGTAAAGAACTCATTTAAACACTTTCTACCATTGTCAGTCATACATTCTTTATCTCCTGAAATCATTTGCCACTTCAGAATATATTTTGCCCTATCTTCAGCAATTCTGCTTGAATTGCTATCTGTTAAATTTTGCTATATTTTGGCTTGGCCTTAAATTTTTGCATGTCTGAGTTATTCAACCCTGCTAGGATTAGCAGTTCCAAAAACACTGCCAAGTTCCTCTGTCCCATGCCACAAACACACAGACACACACAAAAATAAAAAGGCTGGAAAAATCTGGAAATTGACTAGTTAGTTCATCATCATGCCCAGGGAGAGGATCAACTGTACCTGTGGTGTTCTAGACAGACACTTCTGTAACCACTCTTTGAAATGTATACTAAAAAATTCCCCATACATGCCCTTAGAAGGCATTACTAAATTAGCTATTAAAAAGCTGTCCTGGTGAGTAAGTGATCCCTCCCACTGCAGTGGTAAGGCAATAACCACTTAGTTTGTTGTCCAACACAGAACCAGAGCTGCAGGAACCATGCGTGTTTCTGAGGTCTGGCACATCTCCTCTCAGTCCTCCCTTCCCACTCACATAGATGGTGAGTATAAAGTTGATCTCTTTGGCAATTTCTGTTTCAAAACAAACAGCCCAACAACAATGATCTGAACATATCTGAGAAGCACTGACCTGGTTCTTACTTTAAATATCTATAAAGTTGAAAAACTCTTTGGTGCTATAGACACTCGGGAAGTAACGTGAATGATTTAAATGTCCTGTCAGGTTGTACTTCTTACGTCTTCTTATCTTTTAAGTCTTCCCTAAGTAACAGGATGAAAATGATCACTTCAGCTGAGACCAAAGGTTCACTGGTCCAGGTCTCCAACAGTGCTGTAATCAGGAGTCCTGCTTCAGTTATACACAATTATTTGTGAAAGATGTGATTTCTGAAGATCAAGTACAGAAAATTTTCTTTAGTAAAATATATTTTATTGGTTCTTTTTGTGTTTGGCTTTTTTTGTTTGGTTGGTTGGTTTTGTTCCATAACAGGGGCTGAAAGAGCAAATCTAAAACTGTGAAGAAAAAAAAAAACAAAACACACACCAGAAATTGAGCATATATATAAGGATAATTGTCTTCATATTTCTCCACCTTCCAGTCATGCTCAGTCTCAGACCAAGTAGGCCTACGCTCACCTTGATAGCACATCCCTCAGGAGCTAAGAAAATGATTTTGCAAAGAGGATCAACAGCTTTCACAGACAATTTATGAACTCCATATAGCATAATAATAAAGCAAGCTATATTCCGGATCTAAGAATATGAAGGAATAGATCTACTAAATGTGCGATTGTTCACTTCTTGATTATTATTTTGCAGTAACTCGCTACCTCCTACCAGCTGGGGACTTGACAAAGAGAAACCTATGCAAACTTACAATAAACCTCAAGGAAAAAATAATAATAAAAAAAAAGAAAGTAGTGAAACACAGTCAAACTGATCTTGTCTACCCAATAATTTGCAGGGTGATTTTGGTTGCACAGACATCTGTTTAAGTCCTGTCCTGAAGCGCTGAACTTTTTGTACATCAGTACACACAGCTATGCTCATAAATTGGTGTGGTTTTTCGTACTATCTCAAAAAAAAAATAAAAAAAAAAAAGGCATTTCTTCACAAATTACAATGATTTTAGTTTTCCATTACAAACATACATTTTTTTCTCCCCACACAGGATATTGGTAAGACAGAAGTGCACATGAAGAACTACTTTCAAGCTCACTCACACAAAAATGCCACAGATCAATATTCAATTTCTATTTCAAATAAGCAGGAAAGGTTAGAGGCAACAGCCAGTGCTGGACATATACAAATGACACCAGACTCTATATTTGCTTGCACTTTGGGTGCTACTTATATCACTCCTGAGCTCTCCTGCCGGTGAAATAAGATCAGTTCTTCAATATAAAACAGCTGGCTGAAGCTTAACCAAGGCACGTGATAAATTATTTTCATATTTAGGGCAGAAATATAGCCAACACCGCTATAAGGAAAAAAAAATCCACCTCTCCAAAATGGGGTTTTCCTTAAACTGTATCCACCTAATACTCTTAAAATGTGAAAGTACCAGCACTGGATATAGCCAACTTTTCATTCATCATTGATAACTGTGGTGGCCCTGGTGACTTCTGCTTGTGACTTCTCATTTCTATTTCCCCAATTCAGATAAAGGACAGGCATTTAAAAGACACACTGCAATAGGCAACCATGTTTTCTATCAAATACATGACAATAAAACCTCACATTAGACCCTAGTCTTTTTTATCAGCTGTTTTTTTTCCACATAAATGAGTCAGTAACTGCATCTCATCCTGTTAGAACTCATTATGAGACTGCATAAGAAAAACTACCACCACTGAAATGAGTTAAAATAGGCCAAGTTTTTGCATTTGTGCCAAAGTTATGGTGTTTTAGAAAAGATCAGATATATTTGAGAGAGACATTTGAATAAGCCACCTTAGAGAGGTGTCCAGTGAATGCTTGGGCTCAAGTCAGTCATCTTAAGCTATTCATCAGTTCATTCCCACTTACTGGGCAGAGGAGGTGGCTGGTGCTCTGACACACAGACCTGGAAGAGGTTTGGATGCCTGACACATGAGCATGGGGGCAAGCTGGAGCCTGGAGAAATCTGAGGAAAAACTCTGAATGACATCTGCTGGGGAAACTTCACAGAAACACAAGAAGCAACATGAGGGAGAATAAGTAGCTGTTTCCAGATGCTTAAAAGCAGCTATCAAGTAAATTACATTAAAAATCTATGGAGTTGGTAATTAACTTCATAGATGATGAATAATACAGGTCACCATCTGCACACTGAAATTCTCTGCTGCAGCTCTGAGCATTACACAACTCAGTGTTTAAAAAGCATTCCTGAAAAACAATGAATTCACTCCTTGACCTGCTCAGATAACCTTTTATTTCTTAGCAGCCTGTGCCTATCCCTGCTACACAGTCAGCGGCAGGCTGAGAAACAAAGTCGAACATTGAATAAAGGAGTTAGGCACAAAAGTAAAATTTGTGAACATACATGAGAAGTCCTCTTTTTCTGAAAAAAGAAATTTCTACTTTTTCTAATCTCCAAGACCAAAAACAGTTGTTATTCCTAGTGCTTTCTAAAGTTCTAGCTTTGGGACTCCAGCCATTAATCTGCACAAGTTTCAATTACCTTTACTTCTGATTAATATTTCAACAATATTGTTGGCTATCTCTAATTTGAAAGGAAAGCTTGAAGCATGCATTTTATTAACTCTTTACTAACAAAGAGGTCCACGTGTTGATGTTGCACAACCCAGGGTTTCACAGGGATCACAACCTAACGCTTAGAACAGAAGCAGCTACAGGATATGGTGCCTTGCTGCAATCCAAGTTTAATCACAAGGACATTATATTCCTGTTCTCTGGAAACTCCCTAGGTTGGAGTTTTTCCATTCTTTATCCAGCAAGCAAAATGTCATCAGCAATGACAGCACAGCTCGTGGTAAAGAAATCATGCGTTAACTTGTGCTCCCTCTGCTGCTCCTCCCGCAGTACAGCAAAAAAAAACAGCACAAGCAAACCAAAAGATCACTGGGTTTTCTTCCAAGTACTTTGTTCCGTTTCGCCCATTTTTTTCCTTTCTATAACGAGGAGTACATTTTTTAAAAAGAATGACGGAGTACATGAGCATGAAGGATTTCAACCATATTTTAAGTAGCTCCAGGTGGAAGTCTCAGCAGCTGGAGACCACAGTGCACTTGTTGGGCCAGGGATGCTGGGTGGGCATCTAGAGCATGTTGTCCCCTCCCTGGGAAGGTACAGAGGACACACAAAAAACCTGCACGTGCTTGCAGGTGAGGAAGAAGGGAGGGGAGAAATTGTTGCGAATCTTTAGACTAATGGGAACAACAAAACTGATTACAGCTGTCTGTTAAAATGTATTGGTTGTTTACAAAGCCTAAAGAAACATTTCTTCAGAATTACTAATCATTCAACAAAGCTATAAACAAAGCCCTTCAGGAGGTGGCTTGGTCAGCCAAAACAACGTCATGTAAAACAAAAAGTAGTACTAATTAATTGCCACCAGCTTCATCCAGACACATTGCATAACAATTAAAACTAGTAACATTGTTCCCATATATTCTATAATACCTAACAGTAACCAATTGTGTTTACTATAAGAAAGAAACTAATTTTAGGATAAACCCTGAAAAGGAAACAGGAAGAACGTCCCTGAAGAAGGAAGGCTATGCAAACATGCATACACATTCTTTTGCTTTGAAACCTACATCCTGACTGTCTCAGCAAGTTAAAAATATAAATAGTGTGTGTCTAGTAAGAACAAGCACTTTACACCTCCAGCTTTGCTCAGTCTGGGGAAAAATACTTCACTTGCTATCTAGTGTGTTAGGATTGAAGATTGTATAACATTATTTTTCCTGGATTTGTTTGTTTTAATAAAGTGACTCCAAGCTAACTGGATAACTTGTATTTGGGAAGAGTGTTGCAATCTAAAACAGGCAGCAACAAAGTGACAGGCAATAATTAAATGCTTAACTCTATAATGCTTCTGGAGAGAAACTGTGCTGGCAGGAAAGCCTGGAGGCTGTGTCTGAAGTTCCATCACTTCAGACTGGACACTGAAGCCTTGCACTGACCCAGTTGTGCTCTATATTTTTGAAAGGGATGTGGATATAAATAACTTTGTTAGAAATTTATTTCATATTCAAAAACATTGAAAGGAAGCCTATCATTTACTGACTATAAAAAAAAGTGGGTGTGTAACTTTATGCTTTTTTGATAAATCTTCCTCCTATGCATACACCCATATCAGCATTTCCTTCTCCCGCTGATTTCAGAACAAAAATGTGCAGCCAAAGTGAGCTTCTATTTTATGCCCACAATATCCTATAATTTGGTGGTTAACAAAGAACATTTGGAATTTATTTTTCTAAGACGCAGCTAACCAGTCCCTACAGCTTAAAAAGACTTTTTCCTCATCAAAGCACCACAGGATAACCGATGAGACATTTCAGAGCCTGGCATCAAAACTGCAGGCATTATTTGTGACACAAAAGTATCCTGAAAAGTCAAGTCTCCCCTATGACCCAGTAGCAGTGATTCAACTTTTTGGCATGTGATCATCTGAAAACCACCTTCTCTGCACAAGAACCTCTGCTTCCCTGCTCGTTTCTAGTGGACTACAAGACCCAGCAAGGAAAAACAAAGCCTGCCTGAACATAAGAAGGACAGGAATCCAAGCACAAGCAACTCAGTCAGCCCTGAGGGACTGTCCCAGCTGGCCACTGCAATATCCCCAGATGGCTGTGATCTCCATCTGCTTTGGCCATCTCCATCTTCAGGGCTAGACAATAGCAACAGGTGCAACAACACCGAAACCTGAACGGAACAGCCTGAGGAATCTGCCTGCCCTCTGCTGCCAAGTAGCACTTAATGGATATTACAGGTCAAAAGCACAAAATGACACACAGTGTTCCAATATTATGTGAATACAAAAATGTAAACAATTACAAGGTAATAAACTGCAAGTACACGTTAACGAGCAGCTGAATTAAACATAGCCAAACTCTTGAAACTTCAAGTTTTCACCCATTCTGGAAAGCATTTACTTTTCAAAAAAAAAAAAAAAAAAAAGGGCCACCAGTATAAAATTCCTGATGGATTCATGTATAATTTTGTCCCATTTAGAAGAAAATTCTGTTATTTGCACTGTGCAGCAGCTTGCCAGAGAAAGATCACATTTGACACAAATCTGTTACTCAAGAGGAAGGAATCGTCTAAGATGTGATCTTCAGCAAACAACTGAAAAGTCACAATCAGTTTCTGATGATGAGCACAGGAAAAATGTATCAGTAGGATTCCAGTGCTGCAGAGCGCTAAGCAGCATTGACAAAAAAAAAAACCCCACAGTCTTCAGCTGTATTCCACTGCACAGAAACTTCTCTTCCCATGTTTTAATTTATATCTGTAAGATGTCACCTGTTGCCACCACTCTTCCCCCACCAAAAGCATCCCTGCCAAAAGACAGGATGCTGCAGACAGCTGGGGAGGGGGCCACAACCTCTCACCTTCAGGTCACAACTTGGAGACACCAGCCAGGTGGCGGGTCTCTGGAAACCACCAGCTTCTGAGAACTAGGGACAGGGGCCAGCCCACCAGGGCTTCTGCCAACAGAGTATTAAGCATTAAGAAGGACAGGTGATGGGACACCTACAATGGCTAAAGGCGTTTTAATATTTGATTTAAAAAGACCTCAGTCATGATGAAGGCAGTGCTCACAAAACATAGTGATGCACCTTAAATAACAAACAAACAAACAAACCAAAAAAGATTTTTCCAATACAATAAACTGTGTCAAAATTGTATATGTACGTCTTGTCCCTTTCTTTGAGGAGATAAAAACAGGCTCAGTAGTAACTCAGCTTCTTTTCAGGAAATAATGTTCATGAGAGCAGATATTCAGATATAAGCTCCTTTCCCTGAAATGTAGCAAGTAGAGCTGTTTGCACTAAACTGGCTAAATGGACAACTGTAAGACATCACCCCAAACCTTTCTACTACCACTGCACCTCTGGTAGTCACAGCCTTGATTCCACAAAAGGGGCCAGCAAGAAGCAAAGACAGGACCAATATGGGTTGTGGTCTGTAGGGACCAGGCTAAGTCCTTGTTTTATTAGATATATCAATAACTCTTCTGCATTTGGGGGAATGGCAGAAGACAATGTGTGGTTGCTTATTTTCCCCATAACTCAGTCTGCCAGGTTTTGTCAATTATTTGTGGCAACTTCTGCCATCCTGGGCTAGGGGAATGCCTGGAACCTGAACTGAGTGCTGAGAGTGGAGGGAAGAGCTGGAAAGACAAACAAGGTCTCAGGCTATGCAATTAAAAACCACAACTTCATTCTTATACACAAAAGGCTATTTAGCTATTACTGAAACATTTTTCCTCATCCTGAAGATATACTTCATCTGTATTCTGGAACTAACATATTTCCAGACGATATCTAATGAAGAACCTTGCCAAGTATTTTCTGACTCAAATTCCTAAAAGAACTCATGTCTGGCCTTTCCAAACTATGCCCCTTCCTTAAAAAATGACCCATACAGGAGGAGCAGATGTGTCAAAAGTATAAAGCAGCACAAAGAGAATAAAGTAATAATTACCTTAAAAATGAAGGCACACAAAACGCAATATGGGGCTCTGAAATCTAGAGGGCACAGCACTGACAATCCACTGCCAGCTGTGAAGAGGGCAGTAATTCATCATATTGATGGTAATGCAACATCAGACAGAATAATGATATAAGGTCCCAAACTCCCATTCCCAACATAGGTCTTAATTTGGCAATAGGAATTTGTCCAGGCTTTACACAGGAGATCTCTGCATTTTTGGCAGTGGAATCATGATTTTTTTTATTATTATTTTATAAACATACTTTCAGGAAACAAAAACAAGCACTGGAGTTTGTTAAGCAATGCCTGCATGCAGGCCAGGAAGCTGCCTACTGTCCAACCATTGTTCCCTCTGCATGACTTGGCGCCCTATGCGCTTACAGGCATGGCTGAACTTCATCCAGCAACAGTATGTGCACTTCTACTGAAGGCCAAGCACTCACTCTGCCACCCAATCTGTTTGGACAATGTTCTCAGATGTAGGGTTTTAATTTTGGGTGGTGGCCCTGTGTGGAGCCAGGAGCTGGGCTTGATGATCCTTGTGGGTCACTTCCAGTTCGGCATATCCTACAGTTCTGACCCTCCACTAACTCACCAGGGCTAGACACTACTGGGGTGACAGCCCCAGAACCTCAGGTCATGTCAGCTTTTGCCAGAGCCAGGTCACAGGATTCCCCTTTGCCCACTGAGTTGCTTAAAATGGCTTTCCTTGATTTATGTGGAGCAAAGATTAAATGACTTCAAAAGAAAATAATACTGGCAGATGAAAGGAAATAATCTTATAGATATGTGAGGGGACTCACCGTTTCTTTGATTACTTCGGGGAAGGAGGTCCCTAGCTCCAGCACTTCATTAACATGAGTGATTTAACAGCATCTAAGGGCCCCCAAAGCCTATTCACACTCATTCAACAACAAACTTGCTAGTAAGTGACAACCCCCCAAGGAGGAAGGTATACGCTTGCTGAAACCCAGATGCAAACACATCCACAGGGCATAAGCCCTCAGTTTTCTACCGTTTATATCTTATTTATCACACTTTCAAATCCCAGCTGGAAAGAGAGAGAGAGACATGTACATTCTCATTAGTGAGAGCTGTAAAAACTTGCAAGAAGGACGTATAATATAATGTTCTACATACCTGTGTGTAAAACCCCCAGGATACCACATAAACTAAGACGAGCTGGTATTTCTCATTAGGTAAATATGAATATGAGTTCTCCTGATCCACATCCATTGTGCCCCTTTGTTTTACTATCCTGAGTTCATTCCTGCCTTTACATTCTTTCCTCCTGGGGAAGGTTATAAATTTAATCCTGGAGTTTGCTTCACACATCATTTGCAGCTTGTCAATGGGTTTTTGAATGTCACCATGTGAGAAATAACAGTAGATGGAGAAGGGGCTCAGCATTTCATTTTACTACTGGGAAGAAGAATGACAGTCGTGTTGCAGTGGTACTTAGTATTGCAAGCAGGACTGTTTGTTTTTTTAGAAAAGGAAATTAATAAAAAGATTTTACTGCCACGTGTTTCTTTTTGTTGTTGTTGCTTTTTGTTTTGTTGTTTTTTTGTTGTTTTTTTTGTTTCGACACAATGCAAGTGACTACAGAAGAAACTCTTTGGTCCGTGCTTAGTCAAATACTGTCTTAGTACTTTTGACTTGTGAGCTGTCAGTCATTAAAGTAGCTTTTTTCCCCCCATTTCTGTCTGCAATACAAGGTAAATTTCCCTCTGAACAAGCTACTTCATGACTGTTCAGCACTTCTTAAACCAGCAGCAGTTGCATATCCAGCCTAGCCTGGTATGCTGGGGAAGCCAGCTTCCCTGGAGCTTCAGGTCTCAGGATGATGCCTGAGAATATCCCTGACCACAGGAAAAACATTTGCTGGGAGATTTGGGCTCAATAAACCAATTCTTGCATAAGTCATCTTCTGGTTACGTGATTTTGGTATTTTTCCTAATTTAACATTGCTCAGTACATTTCTGTGAGTGTCTTAACAGTTTATACTATCAAGAAATCTTCTTGACAGCAATCTGTTCTTCATAAGCATTGAAAGCTCATATCTGTGATTTCTACAACTTCTCAAATATTCCTATCCAATACCCTTTTTTTGTTTGTTTGTTTTTTGGCAATCTGTGAGGAGACACGTTCATTTGTGGAGAGAAACAGAAATGTGTTTTTAACACCTGGGACACATACAATTGAAGGCAGCACACACCAAATCATACAGACCAAAACCACACTGAGTGGTACACAGCAAAACTCTGCAGTTGCCCAAAGCCAGACGCAGTGGCAAGGAGAGCACCTGCCGAGGAGAGCACGTGGCAACTCACTGGGGAAAGAAAACCCAAGGCAGCAAAAACAGCAGAGCTGCTGCTGCCCGGATACAAGTGTGTCAATCACAGGATGCAGCTGGGATGCTAGCAGCACAGTGGGAAAGCAGACTGACTGATACCTGCTTGCCTGTGCCAACTTCAGACACGTAAACCTTTGCAGGAATGACAAGACCTAAAAGCTGTACTGTATGAAATCTGAAAGCTGCATTAATTCTTAAAGAAAGCTACAGCCTGCCATCACATCACCCCAAATGCTGCTGGCACAGCCATACCCATACCAGCAGAAATGCTTCCTTTGTTAGGATCTATAGCCTTTAAAGGAAGCCTATACAATTCAGCTGTATGCTGATGCAACCCTCCAGACTACAGCATCTAAGATGATTTACATGACTCAGTTAGCCTTTCTATGAAGAAAATCGGAACAAGTCATGGTTTTTAGCTTCCCTTGTCCATTTTTAAAGAAAACACCTTCCCTGTGATACAAATTTGTATGCAGGTTTTTGGAGAAACTCTGCAACTGAATCCCCGTAAGAGGATCAAGCATGGGATTATGTGCAAAACTGACAGTGAGTCACTTTAGTTTTGAAAATGAATAGTAGGAAATTGAAGTAGTACTGCAGAAGTACACGGTGGCTTTTTTTAAGTTAAAACAGTAGTACTCTAGACAACACAGAACTACACTGCACTGCTCTGAGTCACTAATTAAGAAAAAAAAAAATTATAGGAATGGAAATATCTATAACCGTAGCAACAGCACGGGAGCAAGACTCAGAAGACTCACTTCTGTACCTGTATCTTTCTATTTCGCTACCTATTTTGTCTATGATATTGTCTACACAAATGATAGGGCTTTCTAGATGATGACCTGTACTGTTCTCTACAGATGGAGAAAAATACCACCACCAGCAGGCCTAAGTCATCAGTTAGTTTCCTGATGATCAAGACAAAGCACAGCTGCTCCATATACATGAGTAGTTTCATACTAAAATACTCAGAAAGCTTGGCTCTTCTTGAAGAGATAACCACTTAATCCAATTAATACAGTACAAAACAAGAGTTTGTAATTTTCGGGTGGATGCGCTCCAATGTTTAGTATGGCTTCAGCATATGTAAAGTTTGCACTGGATTAAAGAAAATATTCAGCATTAATTTGTGCTTAGCACGGAACAAAGCGGAATATTATACAGCACTGGTCAAAGAAGGGGGGACATCCACCCCTTGCAAACAAAGCCTTTTCTTACTCTGAAAGAATGCTATGTTTCTCAATGATATCACTACATTACTGGCTGGTTTTCCATTTCAAAATTACTGTGAAGTTGCAGTACTTAAGCAATCATTCTGACTGGCTGCCAAGCCACTTTATCAGTTACATGCATTTTATATGAAAGCTAACTTACAAGAACTACACCACCTAAACTGTCTACCCCAAACTGCAAGTATAAATGTGCCATTACTCCAAATAATGCATCCAGAAAATGTTAAGAAACTAGTGAATGAGCTTCTTCTTCAAGATAATGAAATACTAGTCCAACTAATGGTAATGGGATTTTAACTAACCTCAGAAAAATTAGAGATATACTACATAACCATTCAGAATGCCAAACAACTTGGTATTAAAAGCTGAAGATGGATGATAGATCTAATCAAGGCTAGATTAATGCAAACAATAGAAGTGATAAATCATATCCCACCCTTTCAGCAGGCAAAGGGTTAGAGAAGAGGTTGAGATAAAAAATCCCCAGCCTTCCCAAGCAGTTGGAAAGTTTGGGGTGCAGAAACTGTGCAGAAAAGCCACCAGTAAGGTCTGGAGCTTAAGGGCTGGAAATGAAAATGCTTTTGTGCTCACTTTTTTGTACTATTTCAGAAATGAATGAACTATAAGAAACACATCAGGTAGCAGCTATAAAGCAACAAAGTGGCTTTGGCATTAAAAAGGTATTTCTTTAGGCAACTGTCACTAAGTAAGAAGTTCCTTATTTGTCTGCTTTTAGCTCTTTACATATATATTGATGCATTTAATGTGATTTTGCTACACCACACTTGTTCATCAGCAACATATTGCCCCACGATTTGACATGCAAATACAATAGCTCCAAATTCAATGAAAGTGAGTATTTTTTGCTTGAATGCATAGCAATAACATGTAGCTCTCCCTAGGAACTCGAATGTCACCTTCTCATGACCTGATGTTCCTTTTTCAGCCCATTCTTCCCTCTGGTTTAGAGGGGCACAAAGCTGCCAGGCAGTAAGAGGCAGCTAAAGGAGCGCTGCAGGCAGCAGCAACCTGACAGTATGGGTGTGCTAGGATGTGCAGTTGCTGTTGCTAAAACCGGATCATCTCCCAGGCAAGGGGATAAAATCCTAGATTAGGACAATTACAACTGGAAGTGTTCCAAAGGACAAGCAATTAAGGCATGGTAGGTCTGAGCTGAGGACAGCACTCAACCTCCTAGATGACAGGGAGCAGCACATCCTGGGGACAGAAATGGGCCCAAGGAAGTTGCATCTCAAGGGACAGAAATGGGCCAACTAAGGCACTTTTGGCTCTGTGCTTGTCTGATTTTAGTGATGCCATTCATAATTATGAAACAAAGCACTTCAACTTATCCAAAACATTCGCCTACATCTCTCTTCCCCTTACCATTTAAAAATAAGATAATGTGAAATAAGTATCTTTCCTCACGGGCATCCCCAAGATGAGTTTTTCCTGTAGAAATACAGACAGGAAGAATAATCTCTGTGCTTTCTCTTTGGGAAGGCAGGAACTGAGTGAAGGCTTAAGAAAGCCCATCTTTCAGCTTCCATTCTTCCCACACACATCTCAAATTATCTGCTGCATTTCTTCTGCTCATTTGACTTCTAAAGCTCAAGTAAAGCAGGGACTCAGATAAAAAAGGAGTGGTAAAAAAAACCTCAGCCGCTTCCTAGGGTGATCTTTGTGCAGCACTAACCCCAGGGATTTTTGGAGGCTAGGGAGCGTGGGTTGGCTTGCTTTCAGACAGCATCAAAAACTGTGGACCTTGCTTTGCATAATTGCTATATTCTATTGCACAGAACAGCTCAAATACAGAGCAACTGTGTAAACTGAGTTACATGCGTGAACAGTACTTTCAGATTTTCAAAAAGGAAAATTTAGTTGATGAATTTTAGAAGAGATTAAAAAAAACATTTTTTAAACAGTTGCACAAGGCCAGTGAGTAATTAATGAGAAGGAAAAAAAAATAGACAAAAGAATGCAACAGTTCAAAGTGTTGCAGTGAGAGAAAAATGAGGCAGCGCATGCCAGATGAAAGATAGAAGAACTTCCTAAACAGTCACAGAAACATCATATATATTAACAGATTAAATTAAAACTAAATTAAACAGATAAATGTCATATGGTTTCATATATTGGTGCATCTCTATAAGTGTCTGGCTATGAGGTTAGGAAGACATAATGAATTGCTGTCAGCTATGAAGTCACGATTACTGACAGCAGGGCTATGCACACCAATAAAGACTTCAACAAATACAGATAAATATATAAAAATCCTGCTACTTACTCAATAGTCAGACAAAAACTGATGGCACTGAGCTAGCTACCTGGTCACCTTTCCTCTGGTCACAGAGATGTGAACAAATAACCCAGCCATCAATGTATTGCCTCTGTTCCTGGTTAACCTGTACTCCAGAAGCCCAAAAAGAGCAGAACCCATTCTTTCAGTTTCATCAGTATTCCGGTTCTAATCTTCTGAAAGGAGATCTTTCCACACACTGGTGAAACCTTTGGGACTACACTCCACAAGGAGGCCTGAGGATCCCAGCAAGGATAAGGCTTCGGGTGGATGCAGTGTGGAGCAACCATCTTGTGGAGCCCAGATAAGAGTATGGGATCAGTGCTAACTGCTTTGGGGGATTTGAAGCAACAAGCAACTTAAAAATAGCAAAAGCATTCTTCCAGGCAGTTATTAAGGGTCAGAATTCTTTGGTTTGTCTCTTATCATGTTTCTTCTAGCTGCAAGATCACATACAATGAGCATATACGTTTCATTTAGGCTGTTTTACTAGCTCATGTAGGCTGCAATGCAGTTTTCATAACTGCCACTTCACTGTGAGCGTGGCCCTCTTAAGTTATAAAATTAACTTAGAGCAACAATTGTGTATCCTGCACATGATATTCAAAAGGGACCAAAACCTTCCTTGGAAAACCCTCTGCTTTGGGAAGAAACTTGGCTGGTGGCAGGGCTGCTGGCACTTGTGACAGCAGGAAAGACTGGATTCAGAGGTAGAGGGAGAGAAAGACAAGAGATGAATTGGTAAAAGGAGATAAATGATGATCTGAAGTCTTGTGGTGAGTGAACAGCACTGTGACCGCGTGTCACATGAGAGGAGGGGAGAGGGAAAAGTGCCTGAAAAGTGAAAGGTAGTGGCAGCAGAGCTACACAATGAGCAGAGGATGCAGTGCACAGTTCCCTCACAGGGGAACATATGAGAAGGTTGCATGCTTATCTACATTTTCAGTATGCGCAAGGGGCTGCCTCGGCACCCAGGCGAGACAAAAATCAGGACCTACAGAGGTGGGTAATAAGTGGACTGATGAACCTATGTGAGCACATTTTGGTGTTCAGATTATTTGTACTCACAGTCTACATACAGAACACAAGTCAGAAAATAAATCTTTAAAATAATAATTAAGAACTCCTTTAGATATTACTCCTTTCCTATTATGCCTACAGGCTATCTTGGAAAAATACATTTGGATATCTACATTTTTTTTTGCATGAGTTGTCCTCTCCAAGAGCACCTTCTGCAGCCTCTTAAGAGTATGCAGCAGAGAAGCATGGTACAACTTCAGCTTAAGAGCAAACTATTTCTTAAGGGCAGCATCTAATATTTCTAATATTTCTCTACCCTATCTTTTCAAGTCAAGAACCATCACCTAACCCAGCACTGATAAGAAGCTGCCTGCCAGACCCTAGACACTGCAACCATTGTTCTCTTTCTGCATACTGTTTTAGGTCTTCCCTTGTTTTTCCCCACCAAGCCACGGCACAATCAACGCTCCCCTCCCCAAGTCACAGTTGTCAGTACCAGCTCACTCTACTCCTGAATCTGCGAGCACTCCAGAGTCAATCTTCCCATGAAAATCAAGTCAATGACCTGCCTTCCCTGGTTCTTGTGAACCAAAGAGATGACCATAATTTTTCTTCCGCCCAGTTCTCACGTGTTGTAAATGTTCACTCAAGTTGTTAGGCAATACAAAATGCACTTATTCCTCCAAAGTGAGTTTGCCATGAAAGATTTAATTGTGGCCGATTAAGCATGGCTTTCTTTTTATTTCCATCTCCCCCCTCCCTTTCTTTCTTTGGGGGTTGGAGGAGAAAGAAGAAGAGAATGTAAAGATATTTTTCACTCAAAGCCTACGTTAGCCTTATTATCTAATCAAGTGGAAAGGCCTTTGTCTGTNAAAATAAAAATAAAAATAAAAATAAAATAAAATAAAATAAAATAAAATAAAATACCTCCAAACCAAGTAGATGTTCTTATTTATTACAGTTTAGGACAAAACTTTAACTCAAATAGAAGAAACATCAAAATTAACCTCTACATTTCATAGAAATGAAGGATGGGGATGAGGACTGATATTTCATCAAGTTTCACTGAGAAATGCTTTTTATTGACACCAACAAACCACTGAAGATAGTTACATCCATATAACATCACCTCTTATTAATTAGAAGGGTATATGACTTACAGCATTCTGAACACATTCATTTACCAAGGCACCAACACTGCTGATGCCGTAAGGCATCATTTCAACCCTGACAGTGATATTAACACAGTAGAAAGCACACAATGATCTCTCTTTTCCAACAGCAGGAGGATAAGATGGCTTTTAGCATGTTTATGGGTTACTCTGACCTTTACAGACCAGTCCCCAGCCAATCTGGGGGGATGCAGATATTTTGTGTGGTGGTTTAGGCAATGGTCTTATGAGACATGCTGCTCTGCAACATACTTCCCACTTACTTCATGAATCAGCATAATCTCTCCTAAACTGGCAAATATGAATTTGTAAAGTTCATTAATCTAAACTAACAGTTAACTAATGTTTCTGAGATGTTTTTAGGGAGCTGCCATGACATAGATAGAGTAATCTTCACAGCATGACAGAGCCTAGGATAGATGCATGCCCAGTATCTCAAGCGTTGACCAGATGTTGATCTTTCCCTCTAGAAGCCTTTTTCTGCCCTTTTGTTAACCAAATCTTTCTGGCTGCAGCAGAAAGCTGTCAGAATAACAGCATAAAGAACAGACAGCAACACCTTCAAGAGGTATCCATATGTTATTCACAGAAAGGCATGTTATCCTCTTCACTTGCATAGCAGACAGAAGAGCTCCAGTAGAGTCATACAAATCTCTCAAAGTTGATGACAAGATCATTACATCTGTACCTTGCCTATCCTCTACATAATAATACTATACACAGCTGTGCCTAAAACATTTGGCAGCTGTTATCACTATTTAGTCTAAAATCTTCAATGTATCTACAGAAAAGGAATGTCTCAAAAATCCATTTATATGAAAAATGTATAAATGTGTGAAGCTCATAAGGAGAGAAACAACTTATTTCCCTTTACTTATGTATTATTCTGTTTGCATAGCTGTTATAAGGACGCAATGCACTTGACTGCAATGTTCTGATCTAGGTCCAACCCTTACAATTACAAGCTACTGTTTAATATTTTCTTCTTGCCATTCAACATGGATATTTTTATGTTACAAGGAATGTTCATCAAATCATAGTGAAAATAAGTCTAATAAAAAGTTGCACAAAATGAACTGATCTACGTGCATACAATTCTGTGCACTCTCCTTGCTTTGTTACACTTGCTAGCCATTAACTGTGTGGCTAGACCCTGCATCTACTCAATTCTCATAAACCTCCATTGTCTTACAGGAAAAATTTAGTGGATGGAAAAACTTTCACTGAGATATCACATCATATTATACAGGGAATTTGTATGGTTTTATTATGCTAATTATGACTAGAATTACTCTTTACCAAAAGTTTCACTGCTAATAATCATTTAAGGTATTCAGTTAACTAAGTCTTTAACATCAAACCAGCTATACACACAACTTCTCCAGAATTAATCTTCCTATTGATCTATCAAACAGTTATACCGCTTCTACCCTGGGCTGACTTGATGAATATCCATTATTTGAAGCACCCAATAATTAGTTCTGCACTCTTACCCTCTTCGGAACAAGAACTATTTTAATATAATTTAAAAACAAAAACAAAAAAACAAAGTTATTTTGTTTGAAAGGATAGTGTATTTATCTCATAAACTGTCAAGCAGAAGAACTGGGTAATAAAATAGTTTAATACTCTAATTGCTAAGTCTAAGTTCAGTCCTAAGAAGAACATCAACAATGGGATTAAAGTAGGAGAATGAAACAAAATAAAACTATGAGACTATTGCAGGAAAAGAAATATACTTGTTAGTGAAACGTAACTGTGCTCACCATGCTCAGAGTTGCTCCAGCAGGGAGAGCACTGCACTTTGCACTGTGGCAGCCAGACTCCTCAGGATTGCCTCAGAAACCACCTTCCTTTCATAGAATGGAACTGGAGCTAGTTCTTTGATAAGCTTCATGATGCTCCTTAGTTTCCAATCCATGTTCATGTCAGATTTGCAGCACAGAAAAGCTATTGTAAAATCAGGTAGAGTCTTCAGGAGCAACAAATAACTGTTCTTGGCTTATGACATATATGATATGCAAAATGAAAGAAGGAAGACAACTGCCTAAGGACAGCCAGGTAGGTAAAGATAAAAGAAGAAATGTTGAACCAATTAAGCAGAAATCTTGGTTCCGTATTTGTCTACCCAGTAGCCAAACACTAATTTTTTAGCCTGTACTCTTTTCATGTTAGTGGGACTGTACACAGTCCCAACCTGGTTACTCCAGACCTTGAACAGAGCAGTTACGAATGTACCATATAATGGGATANTTTTTTGCATGAGTTGTCCTCTCCAAGAGCACCTTCTGCAGCCTCTTAAGAGTATGCAGCAGAGAAGCATGGTACAACTTCAGCTTAAGAGCAAACTATTTCTTAAGGGCAGCATCTAATATTTCTAATATTTCTCTACCCTATCTTTTCAAGTCAAGAACCATCACCTAACCCAGCACTGATAAGAAGCTGCCTGCCAGACCCTAGACACTGCAACCATTGTTCTCTTTCTGCATACTGTTTTAGGTCTTCCCTTGTTTTTCCCCACCAAGCCACGGCACAATCAACGCTCCCCTCCCCAAGTCACAGTTGTCAGTACCAGCTCACTCTACTCCTGAATCTGCGAGCACTCCAGAGTCAATCTTCCCATGAAAATCAAGTCAATGACCTGCCTTCCCTGGTTCTTGTGAACCAAAGAGATGACCATAATTTTTCTTCCGCCCAGTTCTCACGTGTTGTAAATGTTCACTCAAGTTGTTAGGCAATACAAAATGCACTTATTCCTCCAAAGTGAGTTTGCCATGAAAGATTTAATTGTGGCCGATTAAGCATGGCTTTCTTTTTATTTCCATCTCCCCCCTCCCTTTCTTTCTTTGGGGGTTGGAGGAGAAAGAAGAAGAGAATGTAAAGATATTTTTCACTCAAAGCCTACGTTAGCCTTATTATCTAATCAAGTGGAAAGGCCTTTGTCTGTTCTGGCCCAGCCAAAAAAGTAGAGCTATAAAAACCTTTAAGATTTTTCTCCGTCTTTTGTTACCCTAAAAGACCCAAGTTTAGTCAATTGCTGTCACATAAGGATAAAGAAAGAGAGGAGGAAAATAGAAAAGAAAGAGAAAAGACACTGCTGTAGCTGTTTGAAAAAGGCACTTTTTGTAACCCAGAAGAAGTCTGGTACACAAAATTGCACAGTAGCTTCTCAAAGATCTGCATTTAAAAGATTGAATACAGGTCGCTTTCCTGTGACCATAGAAACATTAGAAAAGGTGGAAAATTCAGTCTGCAGAACTTCAAATGACTTTATCAAAGCATCAGTAATCAAAACCCAACAACACAAGGTTTCAGTGTTTGGGCTAACAAAGTGAACAACCTCCAAAAGTCAAATGACCTCTAAGAGCATTACTTTAAAAAAAATAAAAATAAAATAAAACCTTTTAAGTATCAAGCTAAATAAGAAAAAACTCTATTGCCTACAAGAAATGAGTGTTCTCATGCACCTCACAAGAACAGCACTGAACTCTGGTTCTGAAAATAGTGACGTATCTCACATGAGGGAAAATAAAATAAAATAAAATAAAATAAAATAAAATAAAAATAAAATAAAAATAAAATAAAAATAAAAATAAAAATAAAAATAAAAATAAAAATAAAAATAAAAATAAAAATAAAA
>VXAB01001335.1:805691-820895 GCA_013399175.1 Odontophorus gujanensis
CATGACATAGATAGAGTAATCTTCACAGCATGACAGAGCCTAGGATAGATGCATGCCCAGTATCTCAAGCGTTGACCAGATGTTGATCTTTCCCTCTAGAAGCCTTTTTCTGCCCTTTTGTTAACCAAATCTTTCTGGCTGCAGCAGAAAGCTGTCAGAATAACAGCATAAAGAACAGACAGCAACACCTTCAAGAGGTATCCATATGTTATTCACAGAAAGGCATGTTATCCTCTTCACTTGCATAGCAGACAGAAGAGCTCCAGTAGAGTCATACAAATCTCTCAAAGTTGATGACAAGATCATTACATCTGTACCTTGCCTATCCTCTACATAATAATACTATACACAGCTGTGCCTAAAACATTTGGCAGCTGTTATCACTATTTAGTCTAAAATCTTCAATGTATCTACAGAAAAGGAATGTCTCAAAAATCCATTTATATGAAAAATGTATAAATGTGTGAAGCTCATAAGGAGAGAAACAACTTATTTCCCTTTACTTATGTATTATTCTGTTTGCATAGCTGTTATAAGGACGCAATGCACTTGACTGCAATGTTCTGATCTAGGTCCAACCCTTACAATTACAAGCTACTGTTTAATATTTTCTTCTTGCCATTCAACATGGATATTTTTATGTTACAAGGAATGTTCATCAAATCATAGTGAAAATAAGTCTAATAAAAAGTTGCACAAAATGAACTGATCTACGTGCATACAATTCTGTGCACTCTCCTTGCTTTGTTACACTTGCTAGCCATTAACTGTGTGGCTAGACCCTGCATCTACTCAATTCTCATAAACCTCCATTGTCTTACAGGAAAAATTTAGTGGATGGAAAAACTTTCACTGAGATATCACATCATATTATACAGGGAATTTGTATGGTTTTATTATGCTAATTATGACTAGAATTACTCTTTACCAAAAGTTTCACTGCTAATAATCATTTAAGGTATTCAGTTAACTAAGTCTTTAACATCAAACCAGCTATACACACAACTTCTCCAGAATTAATCTTCCTATTGATCTATCAAACAGTTATACCGCTTCTACCCTGGGCTGACTTGATGAATATCCATTATTTGAAGCACCCAATAATTAGTTCTGCACTCTTACCCTCTTCGGAACAAGAACTATTTTAATATAATTTAAAAACAAAAACAAAAAAACAAAGTTATTTTGTTTGAAAGGATAGTGTATTTATCTCATAAACTGTCAAGCAGAAGAACTGGGTAATAAAATAGTTTAATACTCTAATTGCTAAGTCTAAGTTCAGTCCTAAGAAGAACATCAACAATGGGATTAAAGTAGGAGAATGAAACAAAATAAAACTATGAGACTATTGCAGGAAAAGAAATATACTTGTTAGTGAAACGTAACTGTGCTCACCATGCTCAGAGTTGCTCCAGCAGGGAGAGCACTGCACTTTGCACTGTGGCAGCCAGACTCCTCAGGATTGCCTCAGAAACCACCTTCCTTTCATAGAATGGAACTGGAGCTAGTTCTTTGATAAGCTTCATGATGCTCCTTAGTTTCCAATCCATGTTCATGTCAGATTTGCAGCACAGAAAAGCTATTGTAAAATCAGGTAGAGTCTTCAGGAGCAACAAATAACTGTTCTTGGCTTATGACATATATGATATGCAAAATGAAAGAAGGAAGACAACTGCCTAAGGACAGCCAGGTAGGTAAAGATAAAAGAAGAAATGTTGAACCAATTAAGCAGAAATCTTGGTTCCGTATTTGTCTACCCAGTAGCCAAACACTAATTTTTTAGCCTGTACTCTTTTCATGTTAGTGGGACTGTACACAGTCCCAACCTGGTTACTCCAGACCTTGAACAGAGCAGTTACGAATGTACCATATAATGGGATAACAGCTAATGCACATAATCCACAAGCAACAAAATAGGCAGGGTAAAGAAGATCTTTCTGTTCTGCCTGTAAGAAACCACAGGGATGCATTGCACTGCTTGCCTACCAAAGAGATGCCAGTGAATTCTTTCTCAGAAAAGATCTTTGGTTCTTAAAAAAAAAAATAAAAAAAATTGCACTACTTCAGTGTTAAACTCACAATGAAAGAACACTAATTTGCATCAGCTTTAAACATCTATGTTCTAGTGCTACAAAGCCTATGTCTGATAAAATACGCTTTCTCCTCAGCAATAATAGCAATGAAAATGCACAGATTTGGCAAGATATTTACTTCTGAAATACTTCTCTATTACCATGGAGAATTTGGAATATTTACCACTGCACTGGAACAAAATGAAGATAAAGGAACTTGAATGCTAATATTATAATTAGGATTTCTTTCTTCTTTTTTAAAGGTTCCGTGAATTTGGAAGGGATAAGAATTAATCACAGAAATGAATCAAATACTGCTGCCAATAACAGAGCAGGAAGAAGTGCTAAATAAGAAGAATAAATACAAGTGACTACACTCTAAAACACACACACACACGTATATACACACCTGCATATTAAATTTACATTCAGAAATTAACAGTAAAGTACTTGCACTTTAGTTTTCTGTCATTGTACAAATCTACAAGAAAAAACATCTTTCTTCTTACTCTCTTTCAGTGTTCCTCTCGAGTCAAGACCTGAATTCTTACCCTAGGAGTTATCTTGCAATGATTTTACTTTGGCTAAGTGCTCAAGTAAATAGTTCACAATATCAAAGAAGTTACAGGTTTCAGGAAGGCCCTTGGGACAAGCTTCCTTCACAACACAGCATCAACGTACACACATGCAGAGGGTCTACAACCTGCCTGCCCAACCTCTGAAGACAATGCTCCAGAGATACGGGCTAGAGGATTTGTAGCAGAGTAGAGAAAGTAGCAAAAAAATAGAGCAACAATGGTTAGATCGAGGAGGGGATTCACCTCTTCCCTTGGAAAGCTGGTAAGTGCAATGCATCACCCCATTTTCTAACACTCTGCCATAAATATATCTTTCCAGCTCTCCTACCTCACGCAGCAAAGGTTCTATATTCGGAAAGAGTATATTGCATATATATTTATGTGTACTCATCTTCCTTCCATACCAGAGGCTCAATAACCTCTGTGCCTAGGGAAGATCATTTTGCAGTTTGCCTCCTCAGTGACCACTAACATACACCCTGGCTTTGGACAACTTCAGCTTCTGGAGCTGCAGGCTCCAGCTGCATTCCTTCATTCCACTCACTCCTGTAACCCATTATTCATCCAGGACAGTCTGCATTTGAAATGAGGGAACACTTTCATTACTAAATCCTTAGATAGTTTTGTTATTTTTATTTTTTTTGGCAGAGTTTTAGCAAGCCATTGTTAAAACCCAACTTCTAGCATTCTTGGTTTCAAAAAAAAAAACAAAAAAAAACAGCAGTTAAATCAAAAAGTTGACCACGTTCTGCATCATTTTAAAAAAATTGTCTATTTGCAAAAGCCAGAAAAAGATAAGCATGTGTTTAAAAAAAAAAATAAAATAGAAGGATATAAGGACAGAAAACAGGATTTTATTAAAAAATAGATTATATAGATGAAGACTTAGAAAAGAGAAAATTACAGAGTAACTCCTTGCAGTTAATGAAACACACACTTTCCCATCAAATGCATACATACAGGATAGAGACCAAGTTCCAAGAGATGCCCAGATGCCCATCTATTAAATGCTTGGATACAAAGCATGGAGTTATATGTGAAGCTTTCAATAGCATCAAAATACTCTGTGAGGGAAAAAATAATCAAAATGATAAAAATTTTGGAAACTACCCTTGTTTAAATCACTGCTAATCTCCCTTCTCCATCCCCAGTGTTTCATCCTCAGTCCCTCACGGGCCACCAGCATAAGCTGCATCATTAGGCTGTAACACATTAGAAAAATTGATCCAGCTGAAAATTAATTATTTTGGGACTATTTTTCATCAGGATCAGTTTCCTAAGCCACTGTACTGTGCTGATACAACTGCCAAAGCCAAGGCAGTGAATTAGGACAGCAATGAGCAGCACCCCTTAGATACCTACCTGCCATCTATTTGCTTAAATTGTCTCTTTGGAACAGAACATGCAGGCTCTTTTCAAAGCACTCGTAAAATTCCAGTGAAAGCTACCATGAGAAAGTAATGCCACCGTCATAACGAAAGCAAAGAAGTCTGGATCAGGATTTACATTCTCAAAAGAAATTAAATCTTTGAGATAAAATCCCCTGATCATCACCCCATCTTGCCACCATCCCACTAACCTTCCAAAAAGCCAACAGAGCCAGACAGAACCTATCAGCCTGTAACACAAACAACAATCCCTCAAAAGGATACTTGCACTTCAAGTCATAAATTTTCCTGATGATACTATTCACATACCATAACAGAACTAATTCTAGCATCCATGAAGGTAACACTAAATTTCAAATGCTTAGGTGTGCGTAAACTTGCACCTAGCAAACTAACACCAATCAAGTATTAAGGAGGCAAATGACTTTAGGGAATTGATTACATTAATAATATTGAGCTGTACACTACTGACAGAAATCTATTATATAAACCCACAATACAACATTAATAGCATTCAAAACATATAAACTAGAGTAGCCACATTGAAACTACCCTGCTGTAACTTTCACACTGATGTATACATAACATGTTAGCTTACCAAAAAATTACATAAATGTCTGTATTTTAAACACTGTGGCAAATCATACAGCCATTTGCTACTACTTTTCTTTTCCTAGTCATGTGAATAATAAAATAAAAAATAGCACTTTGGAAACCTCTTTCCCAGAAAAGTGCACTACTTCCCAGAATGTAAATCACACAAATCGGGGGTCTTGACAGAGATTAAGAACAGAGAGATGCAACTGATCTCAATGGATAAGAACAAAAGTAGTGCTCCACATAACACGATATCTAAAAAAGCTTTGCATCTATTACATACCCTGGGCTGTTCCTGCTCAATCCATCTTGTACAGGATCTACTGACCTCCTTCAGCTCTCACTGTCCCATTCCCTCCCAAGTCCACCTCTATTCCACCAGCTCCATCACACAAAGGAGGCACTCTTACATGATACGGGAGAAGATTTGTACGATATAAATGTTACTTATTTCTTACAACGCTTAAAACTTTTCACTATCCTATGTATCACTATACTAACCAAATACCTGTTTAGAAAGACAAATAAGAAGGAAAATATCAAAATATAGCAAATACCAAGAATATATTTTTCAAAAGCTTATGAACAGATTTCACACATCAGTTTGAAAACATAATTACAATGGATATAGGTAAAAAAAGCACTGAATACTGTGTGGACCTAATTCAGCAGATGCTTAATAATGCTTCACCATGCTACCACCATGTCTGGCAGTCACCAACTACACGGAATCTCACATGAAGGATAAGAGCCATTGCCAACTGCATTATGATCCCCTTATTTATGGAACAAATCCCCAGGTGACATCAACAAAAGAATTTATGTGTTCACAGCAGGCATGTTTCAAGTCTCACTACCTTTTACTAGGCATTTAGAAAGGCCAAGCTACAGCAATGTCACTTGGCTATGAATTGGTAATAACTTCACAAATACGTCATTTTCAGATGCAATATTTTAATATACATAAAAAACAACCATTGGTAAATTGTTCAATAAAGCCGTTACTTCATCCACACGCCAGGGAGAAAGAGTTGTTTTTTTCCCTCTCCAGAAAACATTCAATGATTTGAAGCACACATTATATTCATATCATGACATCTATCACAAAGAAATAAATGTTTCTGATTATATACAGTGCATTGGGAAATATTTAGCTGTGTTTCTATTGTGCAAAACAACATCTCTAAGTGCCTCATTTCTACATTCTTCTATAAGCCTTTTATATGCTCAGTAGGAGGGACAGAAAAAGAAATTAGTTAATGATTAAGCTTTTCTTTTTTAGAAGACAGCCACGCTGACTGACCCAATTAATCAATGTCTGTGGATGCCACAGAGGAAATCCTAAGGCAATGTTTCTCTATTTCAGAATCCTTCATTCTAAACACTAGAGTTCTACTATTTTTTTAATGGAGAAGTACACAGGCACATAGATTAGTTACAATTAAAATGCATTTTGAAGTAGTGGAGAAAGATAGTATCTTTCAGCATACTGAAACAATTACTTATTTTCAGTAAAACTTTCCGGATTGAAAATTAAAAAGAAACTGGTAGTAAACTGAGTTTCTTCTAAAGAGAAAATTGCCATGTGAAATTTGTTAAACACTTCTGAAGAACTGAATACACAGCCCATTTCATACATTTTCATTTGCAAATGAATGTCGAAGGGATGAGGAACATAGAATTCAGCAGCCAACCTACTCTCAGACATGCTAAGTCTTCGCTGGTCACTATCTCCAATGTAAGATCTTTATGCATGCAAACACTCAAGTTTCTCAATAAATACATTTTTTAAATCAGAATTTTCCCCCCATAAGAAAACTATTTCTTCAACAGCAAGCACTAGATAAAGCTCGATTTAATTTTTAAAAGTTGTACAAACAACAACCAAGGCACATGCCTAAAAATGAATTTCTAATGTTTAACTGACTTCCTGATGGCTGTTTATACAGAACTATGCTCCATAAAGTTGTCCTCCTTGACAGTATAACTTCTCACTAGCTTTTTTAATTGGGGGCAATGTGTACATACCATTATCTCACACTGCTTTATACACAGTTGCATCCATTAATTGCAGACTGCAGAACGTCTTGTTTTCTTTATTTCTGTGGCAAAAGCGAGTCACTTTCAATATAGATGTTAAGATGTTAGAAAGTCTTTGAGATTTATATGGGACCTCATTTTCTGCTTTGGTATATCTGTATAGATGAAGTACTACTTCATGAACTAAAAAATGTTGAAAAAAAATAGCGTAACTAAAAGGAAAGTCAGTTTTGGAGTTTTGTTTGTTTGTTTTTAAGTATCTCTTCTATAAAGTCCAGATTCCTATGCTCATACAACCTTCAAAGATCCAAAGCTGCAATAACAATGATACATTTTCATGTAAAAAAAATCTGTTTTTTAATGCTCGCACATTTGTTTTCTTTCCAGAGAGATTGTATCTGCATTGCATTTATTTTTCTATTTGTATAGTAGTAGCCACAAGTAATATTCATTATATTATGCTGTATTTATAGAAGGAACTGTTTGCACATGTGAGACCTCAAAGAATTATAAAGCTCATGCATTTTATAGCCGCATGTCTTAGAATGAAACACTGTCTCCCTCCATCAGTTCTGGGCAGCTTTACACCACCAAAAATAAATTTCAATGTCTGTTTCACAAATATATGTACATGGGGTGATCGAGGAAGGTAAGAAAAAGTATTTCGAAGAAAACTGGCCAAAATACAACTGTTTTTAACAAAGTTTAGTCCTAGTTCTCTACATTCTACATTAGCAGTATAACTTCAGAACCATATTAAATATATTAATTTCTATGAAAAAAAAAACCAAAACAAACAAAAAAAAACAAAAAAAACACCTGCAATCTCAACTTAATGACTGAAAACTGATAAAGACATTCAAAATGAAATACATTTGCCCCATCACGAAGTCCCATTTTTCCTTCATTCTCACCAGATGGAATATCCTTTGCATTTTCCAGCTGTCATGAGCAAGAAAACATTGCATTTACAAAACAAGAATCTTTCTTAAATCCTTTTAATGAAAATGTTTAAGTCTTCAGTTTAAATATATAATGGGAAAAAAAAATACTTCTTTCTACTTCCTTCTCCTCAGCCCTACATTGACGGATATTGCTTAAAGGAGTAACAGAACCAATGGACTTCAAACAACCATTCTATCTGGTGAAAATGCCTCATTTCTGCAAGCATCTTCAAAGTTCGACAAGCCACTAACTAGACAGAGACATCTGGTTGAGTTCTACAACAAACAGCAGAAACGCTATGAAAAAAAAAAACAAAAGACCAACACCTGGACTTTACTCATACGAGCAACAACAAATGCTCATAGCAATAAAGAACTCAGGAAACAAGGAGGGACTATGCAAGAGGAGAGTTAGCAGTCAGGTTGGTTACAAGCTTGCCAGGGCAGCCGCAGCTTTCAGTCCTGTTCTCTTGGGCTGCTTCCAGCCCTGCATTGTGATTTTCCTATGAGGAGATAAGAACCAAAGGTCAGACAGCAGGACGTGGTAGAACTGCAGTGTAAATCCCTTAGGACTCGTTATTGTTCATTTGTTACCGAAACCTAAAAGAAGGGCTTAGCTCCAGCATATGGCGTCCTACTGAGCTCAGACATGCAGGATTATTACATTTATACAAGTTCTTCCCTACACTGTAAAATGCATTAAAATAAACACACTCATGTAGTCTTCCTCCTCCCCTCTTACCTCTCTCTCCCTCACACAAACTCAAAACAGCACTGAGCAGCAAAAACAATAAGAGACACCTTTATCAGCCTCCGCCATCTGTGTTCCCTTAGTCTGATCCAAGTATTTTGGCAGGCATGTGCGCAGCTTTCTCCTACCCAATATCATCCTGCCCTGCAGAGAAAATGTTCACTCCCACTTCCTCCTCTCTCAACCAGCGTACAGCTCAAGCAGACATCTGAATCTGTCAACTGCAGGGCTTAAAATAATAAGGCATCGTTGCTTGTCTTTAATTAATTACAAGCTCAACACGATCACTTAACCTTATTGTGAGTAACTGCAACCTCACTTGATAACACAACATGGAGCAATAAACAGATGATTAAAAAAAAAAAACAAGCAACCTTCAGTGCTGATCAGAGGAATTATTTGGTGTTAAAAAATTTATGAGTAAAAACAAAATAAAAGCAGAAAGCTAGAAGTGCATGAGTTAAGAAAATTGTTAGAAAAAACAGTGGAAAGAGAATCTCCTCTTCATATAAGACCACCACCACCATAATAATGATTCCAGACAATCTGATGTGACCCAGCTGGGGTTAAAATTAAGATTTTCATTAATCTATTCACCAAAATCATAAAGGCTCTCTTTTTTTTTTTTTTTCCCTGAAACCAGACAAGCATAAAGACAATATTAAGCTGCTTTCAGAGGGAATAGAATCATGCTCACAAAAAAACAACAAAAAAAAACCCTACCTCATTTAAATAAACACACAAACAAAAATACATGTCTCTGAAGAATAAGTGCAATAAACCACAGAGTTTGCCTCCTGTTTCCAAACAGCCTTGTAATTGCTACATGTCTCCATATTTCAGACAGCATGACATTTTGATGGATTAAAAAGATTTATTGTATTGAAGGAATAAAGAATGTGAAATAGAGAAAAACACCAGGAATCCTAGAGTGTAATATGATATGAGAAACCCCCTACGGAAAATACAAGCTTTAAGCACATATACTGCAGACATGCACCATAGCTCAGGCATCTTATTTATTCCTCTGAACTATTTCAGCTGAATTCTCTTAATTTACCAGAATGACCCAAAAGAAGTTGACATGAAAAGCCCTCACCTCTTGAGCTCTCCAAGGAACAATTTATGTCCTGGTACACTGCAAGGGAAACAAAATCACATACTTTCCCACATACAATGCCTGTGGCAAGCCCACATCTCTAGTTTAAAACTTGAAGTAATATTTATATTTATATATATATTTGTGAGTGTGTATGTGTGTGTGTGCATTATAATATGAGATTAGTACTTTCTCCAGCTCTTATAGGATGCAACATACCAAATTGTTATTTTGATAATTAATGATCATTGCAGAACTTAATTTACCACTATCTAGTATTGGCTGTGATATAAATTAATTTGGGACAAACAGGATGTAAGTTTTGTGTACAGGTTTAAAAGGAGACTATAAGTTGGGTAGGTGAAATATAAAATATAAGAATTCTTCAAATTAATATCTTTCTCTTGAATTACATTTCAAGAAATGTTGCCATTACCAAAGCCCAAACATGCATATTATTCAGTTAAAAGCCCAAAGATGTGTAGATAGGAAGAATTTGCTTGAAATGCTAAGTTAATGTTTTTCTCATGCATATTTGAGACAAATCATCTCAAAATGGCTTCAAAAGGGTTGAAAGTGAATATAGCTGCAAATGAATCCTTAAGGGAAAAGCCTTAAAACTAAAATCACCACTAGCTACCACAATTTGCTGAATGAATGAGAATAGCCCTTTGTTCACTCCTTGCTTCACAGCAGACATTAAAAGCATGAGCAGCAGTACCAGAGCAAAGCTGAGTATCAGCTTAGAGCAGCTCTACACCTGAGTCCTAGCAGAAAGCACTTGGCAGGATTTCAGACTGGATCCCAAAGACTGGACTTTCTGCACTGCCACTGTGACATGAATTGGCCCTGCTGTGCCCTCCCGAGTGGGGACAGGAACAAAGAACCACTCCTCTTTCCCATCATTGAGGGTGATAGTTACACTCTGTACTAATAAGCTACCCCATAAATACATATGACCAACTCAGAGTCTTTGATGAGTCAAAAGAAACTTGTACGACACAGAACGTCTCCAGCTCATCATTTCACAGGATTAAACTGCATAGAAGCTTTCCATAAACTCACCCAGCAGAGGTAAGAAGATACAGATGTGCCCCTGAAGCACACAAGGCACAGGAGGCTGGGCTGTGTGCTACAGCACTTGACCTTTGGGAGCAGTAGGCACCAGATGCCCCAAAGACATCTATCACTGCCAACCCTCAAAGCAAGAGCTTTATTGTTCTCTCATATGCCTTCTATTTATCCAAACCTGTCAAGCTCAGTTTACCAGGATCACACTGTACTACAACACAGGCCCATCTGTGCCCTAACAAAGACAACATACAATAACTTTACCCTGAACCTTCATTGCTTAGCTTGTGTCCTTGGTTTTTAGGAAATCCATATGGAAAGTAAAATAAAGAGAAACAAACATAACCAAGTCACAGTGCTATGTTCCCCTCATCTTTAAGATACATCTGCGGTTATTGGGGCAACTTGAGGCTTGGCTCACACTCAGAGTTCCAGAAGGGTAAACTACGAGAACCAAAAATAGTACAGGTGGATGCAATAGAGAAAACTACACTGTTGCTCAACCCAGCTGGGTTGTTTTCTAAGCACATCCAACAGAGTGGCTGAAGCGAGAATTATTTTGACACACGCATGTACGTGCATATTTAGAGAAGCATAGCCAGCCAAGAGACTGGAAAATGTGGATATCTGAAGTCAGTGTTGTTAGCTCTGAGTTAAGGCTGATGATACTTCACATATTGACCATATGGCACATCTCAAAATTATTCCCATTTGTTTTATTTAACACAGATCTGTGAGAAAAATACTTCCTCCATTGTTACAGCTCTAGCAGAGGATGCTAAACACATTGTCCACAGGGACACAGTCAAATCTCACCCCCCAGAGATGATTCCACTGTGGCAATGACAGGGAACAGAGTATGAATGTCATCCAATGCATGACAACCTGCAGGGCTAGTCAATAAGACAGAAGGTAAAGGCCTTAAGTTGCACCAGGGGAGGTTCAGGTTGGATATTAGGAAAAATTGCTTCTCAGAAATAGCGATGAAGTATTGGAACAGGTTGCCCAGGGAGGTGATGGAGTCACCGTCCCTGGAGGCGTTATAGGAAAGGGTAGATGCAGCACTGAGTCTAGCGTGGTCAGAGGCATAGGTTGGCAGCTGGACTAAATGATCTTAGCGGTCTTTTCAACCTTTACGATCCTATGAATAGACCTTGCTCATTTCCAGGGTACCAGCAAAAGGCAAGCTTTATGAGGGCCTTCTCTGCTAGTTCTCTCAAGTTCTCTTCAAGATGCTCTTCGACATTCCCTCTTCAGACAGACCTCACGGGGCTCTGAGGAGTTAGCTTCCCTTGCTCGGTTGCTGCAGGGAATCCCAACCTGGACAGGGGATGCTATCTCCAAGCTACTGGACAGAGGGAGGGGGAAGGTGACACACTGTGAGAAGTTGTTCCGCTCCACAAGACTGAGTCCCCTAAGCTCCCTCCATCTGTGTGAACCTCAAAGGCCGCTGCAAGTTTTCAACACATAACAAAAGCATGCCTGCCTGTCTATAAAGCTGGATGTCTGCACTAAATATAGAAGAACCCTACTATTTAAGATTATTATGTCAATACAAATAGCGTGTTCACAGCGTGCACATATGATGACTGCAAAATATGAAATATTGTAAGGTATAAGAAATATTATAATATAAATAAGGTAGATACTTGTTTTCATTACATTTTGCATAGCTGTTGGCACATAAATTACCACTTTGTAATAGAGTCTTTGAAATTCCTTTGCATTAATTAATTTGATTCTATGTATTTTTACAGTATAATCATAGCTATCAGTTTCCATCTGTTCTACTGTCCTTTTGGTATGTTATCGCACTGAGGGAGTAAACAAAAATAGATCACTACAAAAACAAACCTCGGTGACAGTCTAGACTAGAGTGGTCTAATTAAATACAAGATTTATTAGAATAGAGAGAAACATCATCATAAAACAAAGACACAGTTTCCCTAACATATCTGGTATTTTTCTTGGCAAAGTGAAGTAAGGCTATAAATTTACTGAAACAAATCATACGATGTACCATACTGATCTGGCATCACTTTTCCTGACTATGTGTTAGGAAAAGTCTTTGTTTTACTTCAATTTTATTTGCAGTAAATTTTGTTTCTAATTAGAACCCTAGAGTATTAGGGCTTGTCCACACACAGATTTTGCACAGACTTAATTACATGAGTAACAAACCAAACTGAGTTAAGAGTAATGCTACTCCCTAGTCTAGACACAGTTAAAACAAACTACAATACTATAACTATGTCAGTCTCAGGAGTTGATTTGTTAAAAATAAAACAGACACTTCTTTATTGGGGGAAGGAGGGGAAGGGAATGACCCTTAGAGCGGTGTTTTAAGAACATTCAGCCACTGAAGAAGACACAAAAAAGACCATGAAAATGTCAGGAACCTCTTTCCATCACTTAAAAGGATACCCACATCCTCTGATGAGGTGTGGCATTTGCTGCCTCCAAGTTCAAGATACGCTCAGGAAGTGGGTGGAGACGATAACAAAAACTGAAGGAGCCAACAACAACATGGTCTTACCACAGCAAAGCTAGGGATGAGAGCTGGAGAGATCATGAGGGAATGAATGCTTCAGAGAGTAAGTTCTGAAGTTCTCCTAAATGAACAACCACTGACTGCTTCACATAACACCAACACACAGAAAGAAACCTGCACTCCAGCAGGCTGGGGAATATCATTTTACATGGAAGAGGACTGGCTTATTAACATCAATGGAACCTAAGAATCATTTAGAGATTTGTATGAAGAATTTAACACTTCGCAAAAATAAACACAAGAACATTTCACGTTGATTTTCAGCCATTATTTCCAGTGTTTGCATTACGAACATATGAAAAATAATATTTACCATAATAAAGAATGTTGTTTTTAAAGTCTAGTGATTTTTAACATAAAAATTATGAAGTGACCTCACATGTAAAAATCCCCCAAAGCTGAAAAAATAGCAAAGAAATAAGAAATTCTAGATATTGAGAAAATGTAGCAAGGCAGAATCATTAAAGAAATCAGAAAAATTAAGAAAGGGTAACTTTGAACTGAAACTCACTAATTGGTTTGGAATTGTTTTCAACATAAGTCACATTCATCTCACACTAGTTCAAGGAGAGCGGATAGATCCCTTCTCAGATGAGTGCAAATGACAGCAATACCTTTAATTACACATTTCTCAGAATCAGTACTAGTGCTAGGAAAAAAAATGGCTTTGGAACAGGCAGATTTTCATTGTTTACTCAAATGTATCGTAAGTAGTTTCTTTTTTGTCAAGGTACAATTAACGTGCCATGTATCATTAAAGAAAAAAAAAGATTTATAAATAGTATGAATACAAGGAGTACTCCATTGTTCCTAATTGCAATGGTAAATAAGAGACATGCCAGATAAAGACTATGCAAAATATTTTACCTCTGAGCTCCTACAGCTCACTCCTGGGACCAGTGGAGACCCACGTGGCATAGGAGTGACACGGAGCCAGAGCTGGGCTGAGTCAAAGAGTTGCACATCAACTCATTACAACATGCAATTATGTTTTTATGGCTATGGCAGAAGTTCACACAGAGTCAACGTAAAACGTGTTATGATTTTCTTTCCACAGAGAGAGGGCTATTCACTCTGCCTGTCTCCACTAATTTCCAGACCTATACCATACCAGCAGTCTGCATCGTCTGAAATCCCCATACCTTGCAAACATTTCCTTCTGAACTGTGAATCTAGGGAATAAAAGCCTCCCCTGATGTGGAAGGTGATGCTTTGTAGCAGTTCATAATCATGAAAAAACAAGGGGAAGCTACAAATGTACAAATGCAATAGGAAACTGACAGTCTCCTATTCCACCGTGTAAATGAAGACACTTGTACCTCTTTTTGAGTGCACGTTAACATTCATAGATAAAAGGCACTGCTAGGAACACTGATCTGCCCTGAAGTCCTCTCCAAGTATTTCCATTTTCAATTTCATCACCGTATCTATAAAGTTCACACACCTTCCTCATTTGTACCTTTTCCCCCCTTCCTTTGAAGTTATTTTAAGTATATAAAAGACTAACTGAACAAGTAGTTCAGCACTCTGTTACTTTCTCATTTGTCATACACTATAGACATGTTGGCACCACCTGTCCCTAGAAAGCCCACTATTCCCCCCAAAGGAGCTGCCCACTTAAGGATTAAATCTCAGACTAGAGATTCTGCCTAATTCTGTTTAATCCCTAGTAACATGGCACAGATGACAGAGAATTGCCCCTGGGTTCCTCACATTACTGCCACCCCAGACACACAGTAGAACATACAATCACTCAATATATCATACAGCATACAGTTGCCGTTTCAGAAGGCAAGACTGCCACCCTCCATGAGCTTTCCAAGTGATGCCAATCTGCATCAGTCATTCTATGTTATAGTATCATGATGGTGAAATCCTCCTCCCTGACTCAAGAGGCTGAGAGATTTTATGCTGAAAAAAAAAATAAAATAACAAGAGTAAGGTGCTAAGCAATTGGGGTTTTGTTTTTCCAGCTGATGCATGTAAAAAGACATTGAATGACAAAAAAGGGTACCCTTCAGGAAACGTGCATTATTTTTCTCCCAGAGAAGAAGAGCACAACACTTAATGATTAATAAAAGTAGGCAAAAAGAACAAAAAAAAAAAAAAAAAA
>VXAB01001335.1:829169-1059893 GCA_013399175.1 Odontophorus gujanensis
CGGAGGGTAGGGGGCGACCCCTGGGACGTTTACACTTTTATTCTTACTTATCCTTATTACCTAGCTCCATATCACTATTTCCTTTATTATTATTATTATTATTTCAACTTTTCTTTTCAAATTCTGCTCATTTCCTTCTTTCAAACGAAGATCCCGAGACAAACTTCAGCACGCTCCCATCCTCCCTCCCCGGCGAAGCCCTCGGCCGCGCTCACCGGCCTCAAACGGAGCGGGGACGCGATGGGATCCCTCTGCCGCCGCGCCGCAATCGCGGTCCCGGAGCGCCCCCTGGTGCCCGCCCCCCAGCAGGACGCCGCCACTCAGCTCCGTCCGCAGTGCTATCTGAGAAGCATTATCTAGATAACGAGTTTCACAGCACCGGCTTTACGCAGTAGCAAGCAAGGCCTGCAGACGGCAGGCACTATGAAAGCGTGAGCCTCTTGCGTTACGTTTAACGCAAATGATAAATGCTTCGCACCTCGTGCGTGGCAATAAACCAAGCGATATGGTGAGCCACCGCAGCAACACTATATGCTCCATTCCTAAAGTGTTTCAGTACGTCCACATTCCACTTCATGGGATTCGGAAAGTGCTTTTGCAATTAAATGCAGGAAATTGCACAAATTTGCAAAATGACTTCAGTCAGAAAATCTTGATAACGTCCTTAAAACAGCTGTACTATATTCTGAACCATAGCTGCTATTTCATATGCAGTCACAGTTACGAGATGTTTTAACAATGATTTTAGTTTATCATCATCATTATTATTTTAGCAGTAAGTTATTTTAATGGCTAGGAAATCGAGCCATTGAAACTGGAGCAGTTAAGCTAGATATAAAACAGTGTGATTCATGCTGTCGCTGGTACTGTCAGCAAGGCATGGTTTAAATGAATTAATGCAGCAGTATCAGACTCTTTGGGATCAGCTCCTTCGTCTCTCACTACTCCTGATCTTGCTTTCTGATAAATGAACAATTTGCTCATGTGCATGTGAATGCAACACGCACTCTGCTGGTAAAAAAAGGCAGATCACAACAGAAGCAGAAATGATGCAAGGAAACCTCACGAGGCAGCCATGGGGTGACAGCCAGTAGCTCCCTGCAGCCAGGCCATATGCAGGGGGAACAAAACCAGCTGCACCAAGATCCCCTGTCCCACCTTGAAAGCAGAAGTTACAAGGAACCCGCTAGCAATTCATAAATACAGAAATAAAGTGAAGAAAAGATCAATTTAGCATTTTTCATGTTGTCTGCAATTCTTTTGATAACACAGCTCAACGCTTCCCCAGGCTTTCATCTTCAGATACAGAAAGGCAATGTAATCTCAGCACTGCAAATATTTATCAGTGCCCTCATGGTGACCACAAATCAACACTGTCATGCTTACAGTGTTCCCAGTGTTGTTTTGCCCAAAGTGGCCATCAGCATGGCTGAAGTGTTGTACCAGAAGGCACAGGCAGCGTGGAGGAAGCACATGGAGGGCTGACGAATGAAATAAGAACCACTCACACTTTTGGGTGATATGTTATAGGTTTATAACCATGTCTTCCTCCTGTGTCAACTAAATGAAATTGGATATGTACTTATTATCACACAGAGTCCTAGGAGGTCTCAGGCCTAGAATAAGACAGAACAAGAGGAACAGAGTTGTGTTCTGCGGCCAGAAGAGAAAGCAATCAGGAATACAGCAGACCTGATAGGCTGCATTCTGTGTTCTCAACTCACTGTGCTGAAGGAGCACTGTTGCGTGTCCAGAGAAAAGCAACAAGGCTGTCAAGGGTCTGGAGCACAAGACTTATGGGAAGCAGACAAGGGAGCTGAGGTTGTTCAGTCAGGAGAGGAGGAACACTCAGGGAGACCTTATGGCTCTCTACAACTGCCTGAAAGGAGGTTGTAGCAAGGTGCAGTCTGCTCTCTTCTTCCAGGTAACAGTGACAGGATGATGAGATGGAATGGTCTCAAGTTGTACCAGGAGAGGTTCAGATCACATATCAGATCACATACTCAAAAATTCTGAGTAGTGATGTGCTGGAATAGGCTGCTCAGGGAGGTGATGGGGTCACCATCTCTGGAAGTGTTCAAGAAACCGAGATGTGGCACTGAGGGACATGGTTAGTGAGCTTGGAGTTGAGCTGACAGTTGGACTTGATCTTAGTATTCTTTTCCAAACTTAACAATTCTGTGATTCAAGACCACAAGGCCTCTGCCTGTTTGATTCACCTCACTCCTGAGCAATGCAGGGCTTGACATTTGGCATCTTCCCTATCCCTTGCAGGCAGCTGCATGTTTCTATCACCTGCAGACTGTGGTTTCATTTATGGTGGGAGATGTCACAGCACTTTGCAGATGGACATCCCTGCCTCAAGGAGTGCCTGATGTCACTCCTGCAGAGCTGGAAGCTGTCCAGGGGACTGCCTGGGATTTTCCTGGATGTAGCTTCCAGTCTCACTAGTTTCAGTGCCCTGATATATACAGGAAGTCTCACTACATGGTTTCAGGAAGATTTTCCTGTACTCCTGCATGTATCAGTTGAATCCATTTTCTAAACATTAGCACCACACTGGGGAGTTTTGTAGCAAGGAAATGAGGCAGATATCTTTTTCATTCTCAGGGTAACCCAAAGATACACTAACAGCTCCCTTGTCAGTGTGACCAACACTCCTTACTCCTATACAAGCAACTTTACCTGATATTAAAAATGTATGTTTCTCTGAGTTCAGCTTTCCAGTATGAAAAGATAACCAAGAATGCAGCTCTTGTGAGAATATTGCTACTCCTTTTTCCATTTTCATATGGTACAGGCTATATTTTGATTAGGAAACACTAGAAATGGGTATGAATAACTGCTGTACCATTTTGCTAAACCACACATTTTTCTGTTGACTGACATTTTTTTATCAAAATGAATTCCATTTCCTCCTTTTTCTCTGGTAAAGTCCAGCACAGTATTTTACCAAGAATAGATGGTTCCTGGCAGAGCCACTAGAAACACCCTGGCAGGACAAGGATACCTCATTAACCCTAATTGTTTAAAATTATTTTTAGGACTATCATTTCACTTCAGTTAGTCTCTCCCTTTACAGGGATATTTTATCAGGATTCACATGGAATTAGAATTACTGTATCATTAATTCTGGAAAAGACCACTAAGATCATCCAGTCCAACCATCAACCCATCCCCACCATGTCCACTAACTATGCCACTCAGTGCCACACCTCCATGTTCCATGAACACCTCCAGGGGGATGGCAATTCCACCTCCTCCCTGGGCAGCCTGTCCCAGTGCATCACTACTCTTTCTGAGAATAAATTTTTCCTAATACCCAACATGAGTTAAATACTGTAACCTAAGTTAAACACCATAAAGAACTCTATTATCAAAAATAACAGAGTTCCACACAAATGATTCTCAGAGTACTTATGCAATTTTGTTTTTTTCTTAGATAAAGCCTATTTTAAAATATCTGAGGAAGCAGACTGGCACTCACTGCTCAAATTCTGCTCTTGCACAGCATGTGAGCCTTCCATGGTTGTATGATAGACAGCAGCCTAACTAGTATGCCTAGTACTTAACCAATATGAACAAAGACTTACTTAAAAATGAACATTTCAGGCTGTATACACAGTTATTCTAGTGGGTTTTTTTTCTTTCACATTTTTTTGAAGTGCATAGAATCCAGAGTAGCAGCATTGCTGATATTAGTGTACCTAGTCATCAAATGCAAGGAAAAGAAACAAATTATGTAGAGTGTAATGTAGCTGCCAAGAATGGAGGATGCCTTCTCCAGACCATTGAATGCTGTCAAAAATGTTTGTTGTTTTATTTTCCTCATAGAACTGTAAAAAATATATATATCAGCATACAATAGACACTTCAAGTCGTGCTGTCCTATAATCTTAGCACTGTGTAGGCTTATAAACTATCACTAAACAAGGGAGTTTATATTCAATTGATTGTATGTGCTCCTTCCACTGGGGCTGGACCAGGGAAGTAAACTCAGTCACCACACATCCAACACAGTACCCTGGCACCACAGCCATCTAGCACCACACTGTGACACTTCAAGTCGTGCTGTCCTATAATCTTAGCACTGTGTAGGCTTATAAACTATCACTAAACAAGGGAGTTTATATTCAATTGATTGTATGTGCTCCTTCCACTGGGGCTGGACCAGGGAAGTAAACTCAGTCACCACACATCCAACACAGTACCCTGGCACCACAGCCATCTAGCACCACACTGTGTTGTGCAGGCACATTGCCTTGGACAGTGACAAAGCCTGCAGGTTTTCTTCAGCGATGACCACTCCTTTAGAGAATTTCATTGATTTTGTGGAAGGAAAAGGTTTCAGGCAGCAAGGGATAGATTTCCAGTTGCAACTGTCTATAGTTCCATGTGCTGTGCAAAGCTGTATCATTTCACAGCCAAGATGAGAGCTTATGGTTCTTGACTTGCACTATAAATATTGTTTTTTGTTATATATCTCTCTGTCTTGTGTTCAAAGCAAACAAACGTTTTCCTTGTCAGTGTTAGAGTGTGAGTTTTTCCAGGAGCTTTTACCTCAGGACTAGTCTTGTCATTACTCACATAAAACAACATGTAATAATTTTTTTTTGTTGTTGTTGCTAAAACCTATGTTCCATGCCTTAATGCCAGACCAAGCCAGCTTGTTTAATTGGCCTATAAAACCCCTCAGAAGTGATATTTCTATGTTTTGAAAGAACTTTATGGAAGGTGCTATGACAACCAAGTTGCTTGAGAATTGTGGACATCCACAAAGAAGCCTGAGAGGTCAGGTTTCAGACTGCTCTGTCACAGACACTTTTTGGAATCTGCTTCTCCCCAGTCCTATTTCAGGCCCTAAACCAGTATGGTGATCAGAAATTCTAGGTCTTATAACAACATAGTGAATTTCCCACCACAAAACTTGATAGCAAAGCTGGGTTGAGGTTTGTTTGGTTTTTTAAACTTCCAGTTCCCTAGGACAAATATTTCCCACCTTTTCTCTTCCAACTCTCCATTTTCATTATTTCCTAGAATGCTTTCCTAACTTTTCACCTGGAAAATGGATCTACTCGTTGTACTTTTCTGCCTCATCTGAGATAATTCTTACCTAAGAGAGTTCAGCATCAGTTCATTAAATGATTAAACCAAATCTTTTTCAGTTCTTCTTCTTCTGAGCTTTTGCTGCTGCTTCCTTTGATTAACTGCAGCCAAATTTGAAAGACCACTTTGTTTTTCAGTTAGGGGCAGACATAGTGGAAAACAGCTTTGCTTTCTGTTAAATACTAATACACTATATATGTATATATATGCCAGGAAGATGTTTGTCAGTCTTTGAGTCAGAACAATGCTGATTTAAATTAATACCTGTTGAATCCAACTAACTATGATTTTGCAGAAAATCACAAGTCAAAGGTCTCAACATGAGCCACAGTTAGCACAAGGCAACTTATAGACAAGAGCAAGTGAGGCAGTAGTGTCACTGCAGATAATCTACACTCTCCACAAGAGCCTCCTTTCACAGAGACTTTCAGATGTCATTCATCTGAATGCAATCTCCCCTGAGGTCCACACATTATCAGCTGAAAGAAATCATTAAAACTCATGGATGTGAGTATATGCAGTTGCTGCTATTCCTAGAGAACAGAGGTACCCTTGACTCCCTGGAACTCAAGTTGGCATTAATGGCTCCACTTGGAGCCTTTTATAAACATATCCATGGAGCCCAATGGAGAAAAAAATCTTTTTTGGAAACTGATGCAACTTGTGAATAACTGCAGACATATGCAAAGTTATCATTCTTAACTGTTCATAACCACTTTTTACTGGCTGCAAAAATAGCTCACAGAAGTCAGTGCTTTCTTCATTCCCTTACCCAGCCTCTGCTGCATCCTCTGCCTTACACAAAGGTGATCATTCGCGTCCAGCCAAGGCTGCAGAGTAAAGCTTTCAACAGCTCGCTTGTCACTGAAGGCAAAGCCTGTCCACAAAAAAAAAAAAAAGAAAAAAACAACACATAATCCCTCAGGCAGGAATCATAGAGCCCTCTAAGTTAGAAGGGTCCTTCAAACATGATCTAATCCAACTCCCCTGCAATGAACAGAGACATCCACAGCTAGATCAGGTTGCTCAGAGACCCATCCAGTCCAGCTTTGAATATCCCCAAGATCTTATTTAGAGATACCTTGTTTAGTCTTCCTTCAAGGCTTACTTAATCTGATACTGGAGGTTTTATGATGGAATAATTAATGATGTGTTACTGAGGATCATGTCACCCTCAGTTGGGACAGTGGTATAAGCTCTTCTGAGCCTGATTCAGTTCTCAGGTCCCTTCTCAGTCACACCAATCAGAGTCAAACTGATCCTTTGATATTTAGCTCTTAATAGATAAGTTGTATTGGGAAAAAAAAGAAACATTTTTTCAGACAAAATTTATAGCTTAGGAATATGTTGATTTGAACTCAGTCATTTTATTTTGCTAGATCTGCAAAAGTATGTTTTTGTGGTTTTGTTTTATTTTAACAGCTAGAGTACTTAACAGAGTTCCTCACCATACACAGTGATCATTGCTTTTTTGTTTTTAAATTGTATTTATTTGTTGTTGCTGTTAATAGCTCACATGCTGGCTGTTAGCAAAACCCTATTGAAGTCAGCACACTTTTAAAGGTTTTTATAGGACGTCCTCCTACAACCAAGGAGCAGAATTCAGCACCAATCCCCTCAAAGCCCTATCCTTATCAAGTCTTGTTTCTGAACATCTATAAAACAATCAATCACAGAAAAAAATAGTAAACAAACCCTACATTTTATCACTTCCTAAGGATACTTAAATTCACCAGGAGAAAAAAAAGGAATTCTACAGGTGATTACTAGTGCTTTTTTCCTACACTGTTTGCTTGTTTTTTTTTTTCTTCCAATATTTCCTTGTCACAAAATGTTAAAGCCTAAATAACAACTGAAGGTTTGTATCACTCTTTTTCCACTGTAAAACTTGCACAGAACAAGTTAGAATATACATATTTTTGTTAGGGCTTGGATATTAATGACAAAGCATAAGTTACAGAAAAGCTTTAGTAGTATTCCGTTCATAGTGTGCCACTTACAGAAAATGACAACATTCAACAATTTTAGACCGAAAAATATACTAAAGATGGTTTTGATATTGAAACTGTAGTTTCCTGGGTACCCACCAGGTGGTATAGTTCAGCTAGGAATTAGCATCATCTGCTCATGCTGTTGCCTAAGCCATGAGCAGATAGCACTGTTGACTAACCAAATATCTAGTAATTAATTTTGCTAATGTCACAATTTCAGACTTGTTACTCCATAATTTGGGTGAACACTTCGAGAACTTCTCATTGCTCATTTAGTTTTTTTTTTTATCTGATTTAAAGGAAGGGAATGAGAGCATCTCATTATTCTTTCAGATATCTGTATATTATAGACTTTGGATATTGTTTTCTTGTGCAATGTGTTTAGTAATGGAATGTAACCACTGAGTCAGACACTGAGAAAATAAACTTTTTTCTCAATTCCAACATGTTCCATTTGTAATACATCAATAATCTGTAACCTGTAATCAATTACTGCAGAGCCATTGGGCCTTTACTCCATCTTTAAGAAAAGCATGGTTTTAAACCAGAAGTATAGGCTATCATCTAGTACAACAGCCCTGCATATCAGCAAATCTGAAAGTTAAACCTGTCTTTTGGAGCCCAGCAGCTTTGCTAATAGTCCTCTTGATGCTAAGTGTTACTTTAATGCTCTTGTCATGATGTCATTTGCTCAAGGAAAGCAAATACTGTACCTGTAACATTTCAAATGTAGTTCTTGAAACAGGAAATCCATTCATAATGAATGGATTGGAGTTCAAATGAATGAAATTTTGATACGGATTCGAACTACAGTTGGCAGCTATTTTAGCATGGAAGTAATTACAGAATGAAAAAAGTTGGAAAGAATCCTGGCAAGTAGTTAAAAAAAAATATAAAGATCTCTGACATATTTATATACTTTCAAGATATGCCTCCATAACAATTGCAGCATTGACCTGCAGAACTGACAACATAATCCAAAAACAGCTCCCACTTACCAGCAATAACCTGATCAGGCATTGCAGAGAAAGCATGCAAGTCACGGAATAATCTGACTCTGTGAACCCCTCCTACAGAGCTTTCCTTACAGCTGCTTATGAACCTGAATAAATTAACTCCTATTAAGCTATTTATAGAGTGACAGATAACAGTAGTACAAGACTCAGTCCCTCCTAATTAACTTCTCAGGCTCATCTTTGGGATACTTGGTTGTTATCTGCCCAACCCAAACTGTGAATAGGTAATAATGAGTGAAGAAACAGCGGGGAGTGAATTGATGTAAGAAAAATAATCCTCATAACATTAAAAAAAAGTCTGTTCTCTATAGGGAAAGCAAACAAAAAAAACCTCCCACATTATTTTTTAACACCTCCAAAAATCTGTGATGCACATAGGCTCTGTACAAAGTATTATGAGATGTAGATGCTGTACAGGTTTTGTCCTACATCTCCTTACAGCAACAGGTTCTATTTCACACTCAAAAAGATCACAGAATTAAATCAGCTTCAAAATAACATGGAACAAGACTTTAATACCTTTACTTCTAGTATGATATAATGATTTACTATCAAAAGTAAAAAGAAAACCTTTGAAGCCTTCATGCTGTAGAGAAGGCAAGACAGATCACAGTGTACAATAATTCAATGTTTAAACTTTTATCAATTAAATCACTAAGGTAGAATTTTATTTTTACAAAAAAAATTAATACTAAAATCCTAACATATTATGAAGGGATCCTTAGGGTATAGTACAGTAATACAGATACCTACATTACTCACTCTGAGGTAAATTATTACTAAGTGCTAAATAGAAACTAAAAATGGAAGTCGGTACTTACAGAAATTGTCAATGGATGAGGAATAGTTATGTATGGATTAAGAAGCAGCTGTAATGCTTATGCATGGGTGCACCATGTCAGGAGCTTTACTCCCCATGAGCATGGCCACATTACAGAGTCGGGGGGTAAGTGGTGGCCACACATCCCCCAGTGTCCAAAGTCCCTCTCCTTCTGGCAGGGCTGCACATAATTCCTGAGACAGTCATTTGCAAACAAACACATAAGCTAATATCCAACCATGGCTGATATCCAAACGTGTCAGTTCAATATTAGGAAAAATTTCTCAGGAAGAACAGTCAGGCATTGAAATGGGCTGTTCAAGGAGGTGGTAGAGTCATCATCCTGGAGGTGTTCAAGAACTGCGGAGATGTGGCACTGAGGGACATATTTAGTGGGTATGGTGAGAATGATTTGGTGGCTGGACTGGATGATCTTAGAGGTGTCTTACAATCTTAGTGATACTATGATTCTATGTGCAGTCTGCTCTCTGGAGCACAAGCAGAACTTGGTAATACCTAGATAAATTGGAGTTGAGCAAAATAAGAACTTTGTCCAGTAGTATGTTCAAAGTATTCATGTACATGTCTGCATATACATACGAGCACTCCAGTGTACACAGTGTAATATTAACTTAAGTGGAGAGGTAGTCTTATCATGCCTTAATGTACATGGGTTAGCTTTGCCTTAGTTTTGAGACCTGAAACAGAAAATTTACTTTTCATTATGTCACATCTATGTGGGCATAGAGATGATTACAGAAAAAGAAATATTAGAGACTGCTTACTCCTCACTCATACTGAGTAGCCTCTGGGGCACTTAAAGCCTATGCAACGCACTTCATCATTTTTACCTGGTTGACTTTGACCTCATATGAGCTCTGTGCCAAACCATTTGAATGCACAATGTTACAAACCTGAGTATGAGACAAATTCATTTCATGATGAGCTTAGTGAACTACAGTAACGAGAAAGTTTAGCAAATACAAAGTCTTTTACAAAATCCACAGAGTATTTACTAGGGAAAAAATAAAGACTGGTTGTTGGTAAACATAGGAGAAAAAAAAGTACTCTAATTAGTTCCACCAAATCCTACGAAGCCACTAATATTTCTCATGGCTTGGAAATGTGGATCATTGCTATCTAGAAAAACAGATAGACTCCAGCAATGTAAGAAAAAATATAGTGGGCCTACAAAATCAGAAATTTAGCCCAATAATATGGAGGCATTGACATCAAATATATATATTTATACTCAAACTTCATTCACTTGTTTCACTTTTTCTCCCTCAACCTTTTTTTTTTTTTCCTGGGATCTCTTCTTTGCTGGGGCCAAAAAGAAAGTTTCCTGTCTGCATTATTTTGAAAGGTTACAGGGGCTGAATGAATCCAACAAAGCTTTTAAATCATCCATTTAGTCTCACAAAAACAATCAGCCAAATTAGTTACGGGAACAGTGTTGAAAGAATGAGTACCCTGACTTGCTTCAGCCCAGTACATCCGTGATCCTGCTTGGGCAACAGGGACAGCGGCAGGCTGGGGTGCATCCTTACTCTCAGGTTAAGAGAAAAAAAAAATCACATTAGCCACATTTTATAGTGTGTCACTTAGAAGCAAGGGCTGTTAGTCACAAGGTTTAAGAGCAATATTTGCTGCAAACAAGGATTTCCCTTTAAACACTGGGTTTCTATATAACCTTTATCATTAGAATATCATAAAGAAATAAAGGAATCTGTTTTCCACACCAAGTCCACACTCCTGCCAAACATTACTGTACTACTGGAAGAGACACAAGCTAAAAATTAATGGTCTGTGTGGTCTCATCTGCTAGTTATAGAATGGATCATCATCTACTGAAGCAGGGAAATAAAAGCTACTCCAGCATAGCTTTCAATTATGTCAATATTAAACCAGCTCATTTGTAACGCTTTTTCTTTTCTTAAACCAGGAGGTGCAAAAGTTGGGTTGATGCGATCATTTGCCCCACTTTATCACTGCAATTTTTGCTGGGATACATTGATTTTGCATCCAGCGACAAAAAACAGACTAACTCACTAGCATCAAGAATCACTAGCTAAGTCTCGAAATCCTCCAAGGATTCTGCAACAAAATCCAGGGCACTGGCCCCAGCACCCAGACAGAGCTCATGGGGGCTCTGACTCACAGCCCATCTCAGCTTTGGTTTGGCACAACCAAGCAATACCTTAGCTGATAAATATATGCATAAGATTAAAGAACACTGTATTTGTCAACCAGTGGCAGTAAAACTGCAACATTTTGACAGGGATTCTGGTCCCTTCTGTGTGCCAGGCTCAGATGTCTTCCACTCCTTGAAGCACAAGTTGAAACTTGCCTAGGTGGAGCAACAAGGTCTAGATGCTGAGGCTGGGAGATCACTGTCAAAGAACAAAACAACAACAGAAGTAGAAACTCAAAAGGGTAAGAATAATCCCAGTACATAATATTATTGCACCCACTAATTATCTGAAGTGTTCTTGTAGCGGTAGTTACTGACATTCTGCCTCAGTTGCCATAAAGGAATATTTTATTTACAGACTGCTGTATATATTCTGCATTACACCAGATAGAATGCGGTCTTAAGTCTTCGCTATAATATAGGATTGTCCAGATTAGCAGTGTGTTGGTTTGCTTGTTGTTTATTTACATTAGTTGTATTTGAGGTCAAGCTATTTCTATTTGTTGAGGACTCGTTATCCACATAAAGGAGTCACTGTTCATTACATTCCATCCATCCACTGTTTTACAGAGAACTACTCAGCTTAATTTGGGAGTAATAAGAATGAAAATCCCTGCTTACGATGTAATTGTTCCTGCTTCTCTTATTCTCATTTTTTCCATTATGCTTCCTCAGTATGTCAGGTTCTGGAACCAGAAAGAGAGGGAAAAAGTCTGCCTCTACAGCCTGCTGAGGACTGGCAAAATCCAGTGGAAGCCAACACTGCAGGGACAAGCTATGGCCTGTGCATGGACTATTTATTTCATACTAAGTATACCCCACAGCCAAAGGTCCCAACCAACAGAGTCCTCTCCCAAAAGCAAAGTTAACTCATGCTTAACCATGTGCAGAACTTCAAGCATCAAAGTTCTGACTGTTTCTGCATTGGCAGGGGTGTTCTTCTGTTTTGTTATCATTTATTAGAAGAACACTCATTTACATATTCAATAAATATTATGAAGTTAATCTGGTGTACAAACTCAAACTATTATTCACTCTTAAAACATGTAAGTCATCCCATCCTGTAAATTGAACCATGTTTTGAAGCCAATCTTTAAACACACCATAGCTATTAGAAAAGTACATACTTTTACACTAAAATAAATATTTTCACTGCTGCCATTTTGATGCCTCTCAAAACCAGCACTGTTTATACCTTGGTGCTATAGTTCATCAGGCCTGTCTCAGAATGTAAATCAAATTCAAAGCATAGCCCCATTGTCAGAAAGGAACATTTGCTTCCCTGTTTGTAAGCTGCAATATGATGGGAAGTGCAGCAGTGACAGCAGAGCAGCAAGATCCTAGGCTGCAGCAAGTGAGGGCTTGCACAAATACAACAGCCACAGGTACAAAAAAAAAAAAAAATACACAAGGAAAGAGGTTGCTTACCTTCAAAAAGCCTCAGGTAGACAGACATGTCCAACAAAACATGGTTGTGTCCACTGCCAACCCTTATATGAGGTCTGGGAAGGGGTGGATCCTGGCTCCACCCCTTCCAGTCACTGAGGTACGTTGCCTGCACCTGAACTCCTCTGTGTTGGCTCTGCCTTCCCACCAGGTTCTAAATCACTGGTTCAAGCTGTGACTTAGCATTTCTGCTACGTTCACCCTATGGAGGCTTCTTCTTTCTGTGGTGTTCCTGCCTGTCCAGCTTGGATTTGCAGGCAGAGAGGTCAGCCATGCTCCAGAACACACACTGTCCAGCTGAAACTGCAGTCTACATGAGGGACATGCAAACATTAATAATCCCATGTTCTACCTTCAAATTTACTTTATGACTTCCCTGATAGACTTGTGAAATGTACTGTTTTTGACAATTTAGAAAAAGCAAAATACTTGTTTCCTGTTATTGTGTCATGAGTACAGGGATTAACAAAAAACAAGGTGGCATAAAAGCCATCTTCTTCTTTCACTCTCTATATGCCAGGGGCAAAGCTTCAACAGGTCAAGTTTGTTCAGGTGTCCTCTCTGCGATAGGAAGCACATCCATCATGTGCTATCATCATGTTGAAGGGGGACATATTTACCATGGCGTATTTTTTCTTAGTGCTGCCTCCATCTATCAGGGCAAAGCAAACCACTGCCAAAATCAGCACGTGAGAAGCACCCATCTGCTGCCTGTTCCCAGAGGTAGTGGATTCTCACAAAGCTGAGAGTGGATGCAGCGAGGGATTACTAGAGCCAATCTATCTGTTTTCATAGAATCGTTTGAGTTGGAAAGGATCCTTAAAGGCCATCGGGTCCAACTCCCCTGCAATGAACAAGGACACTTACAGCTGCATGAGGTGCTCAGAGCACCATCTAGCCTGTCATTGAGTAACTCCAGGGCTGAGACATCCACCACTTCTCTGTGCAACCTGTTGTGTTGCCTCACCCCTCTTATTGTAAAAAACTTCTTCCTTATGTCCAGACTCAGCCTCCCCTCTTTCAGTCTGTAACCATTTCCCCTTTTCCTGTCACAACAGATCTTGCTAGAGTCTGTCCCCTTCTTTCTTCTTTATTTTTTTTTCTGTTCTTTCTTTTTTTTTCTTATCCTGGGAACCTGAGTTATTGGTGATGATTTCCCAGAACCTAACATTATTGTTAAATGTATGAGCTTTTGCTCCTGCAGAGTGGTGTGTGTGCTAGGGAAAGTACAGTCGTTAGCACAGATAGCCATTAATACACAGCCCTGGGTGAGAATAATTTCAGCAGAAGCATTTTCCCTCAGAAAGTGCCATTAAACTGGTATCTGCAAATGTGTCTTTTCCTTTTATCCTCGTTTTGCAGAGCTCTTCATTTCAGTTTCCTTGCTCACTTCGTTTGTTTAAGTTTTAAGTCCTTCAGAGCAGGGACTGAACTCTCAGCAACTTTAAGCTACCCATAACACAGTGGCATTCCCGATTGCTTGGAGTACCCTTCATAACTACATTCCCAGGTATAAAATGTAAGCTGCAGAAATATTCCGTATCATTTGTCCAACCCTAGCTAGAAGAAAACCAGAATGCCATATAATGAGCTTGTGGTGTCATATTATCATGAAGCAAGTTTTGAGAAATTACTTCCTGTGAAATGTGAAGAACCAAAACCAAGGATTTCTTCAGCTGCTTATTCTGTTACCTCAGATTTGGTCTCCTTCCAAAGGGGGTACNGAGAAGCACCCATCTGCTGCCTGTTCCCAGAGGTAGTGGATTCTCACAAAGCTGAGAGTGGATGCAGCGAGGGATTACTAGAGCCAATCTATCTGTTTTCATAGAATCGTTTGAGTTGGAAAGGATCCTTAAAGGCCATCGGGTCCAACTCCCCTGCAATGAACAAGGACACTTACAGCTGCATGAGGTGCTCAGAGCACCATCTAGCCTGTCATTGAGTATCTCCAGGGCTGAGACATCCACCACTTCTCTGTGCAACCTGTTGTGTTGCCTCACCCCTCTTATTGTAAAAAACTTCTTCCTTATGTCCAGACTCAGCCTCCCCTCTTTCAGTCTGTAACCATTTCCCCTTTTCCTGTCACAACAGATCTTGCTAGAGTCTGTCCCCTTCTTTCTTCTTTATTTTTTTTTCTGTTCTTTCTTTTTTTTTCTTATCCTGGGAACCTGAGTTATTGGTGATGATTTCCCAGAACCTAACATTATTGTTAAATGTATGAGCTTTTGCTCCTGCAGAGTGGTGTGTGTGCTAGGGAAAGTACAGTGGTTAGCACAGATAGCCATTAATACACAGCCCTGGGTGAGAATAATTTCAGCAGAAGCATTTTCCCTCAGAAAGTGCCATTAAACTGGTATCTGCAAATGTGTCTTTTCCTTTTATCCTCGTTTTGCAGAGCTCTTCATTTCAGTTTCCTTGCTCACTTCGTTTGTTTAAGTTTTAAGTCCTTCAGAGCAGGGACTGAACTCTCAGCAACTTTAAGCTACCCATAACACAGTGGCATTCCCGATTGCTTGGAGTACCCTTCATAACTACATTCCCAGGTATAAAATGTAAGCTGCAGAAATATTCCGTATCATTTGTCCAACCCTAGCTAGAAGAAAACCAGAATGCCATATAATGAGCTTGTGGTGTCATATTATCATGAAGCAAGTTTTGAGAAATTACTTCCTGTGAAATGTGAAGAACCAAAACCAAGGATTTCTTCAGCTGCTTATTCTGTTACCTCAGATTTGGTCTCCTTCCAAAGGGGGTACACAACAAAGATGTTAGAGCTGGATTTCAGACCCAAGTGCCAATATCACTAACTATTCTTCAGGAAGTAAAGCTTCGTTGTTAACCAAATTTATTTAAAAACAAAACAGCAGGACCTCTTTGTAATTATGTATATGCCTAGATGCTTGCAGAATCTTTTATTTCTCCGCAGTCCTTCAGAGGATGCAGTAGAAAAGGGTCGGTTCCTCTGAGTTTCCCCTGCTCAAGGTCTAAAAGGGTTTAATTGTCTGCACAGATGTTGGTCTCAGCAGGGTACAGTAGCTCTCTGTTATTTTTCTAAAAGGGGGAAAAAAAAGTTAAGGATTTTGCAGAAACTAATACCCTTAGTATTTTCTTGGAGCATCTATGTAAATTCCTCCTAGCTGCCTGCTCAGATTTGAGCATGTGAAAAGCTGGACTATGTTTCCAGCCCACACTGGATACAAAGCCACCTTTCTCCATCCTCATAGAAGAGTGTTTTTTTCAATCTTTTAAATGGAATTTTGCTTTTAAACTTTCTATTGAATTTAACGTAACATGTGACTGGAAGTCTCCTGCTGATATGCTTGTGTAATAGCCTCAGAAAGAGAAAGTTAACTTCGTATTTCTTAATTGCTATTTCACATAACTGCCCACTAATTTCATGGCAGCCCTCGTTAGTTCTACCACAGTTTTCTGAAGTTCAATTACCACAATTCCCATTTTTCAAAATAATAATATCTCTAGAAAGTTATTAATTACATTTAAAAGCACTACCATTAGCCAGGGTCATAATTATGCAAACATTTTCAATGTCCCCGTGACATTTGGGTAATCAAGGCTGCAGCATTGAAAGAGCAGCCTTACGATTAGGCCTTTTTGCCCTAGGCTGAATAATCTCTCCCGCACCTGTTGTGCCTCACAAAAATAATGGGATGTATTATAAAACAGAAACAACCAAAGAAGCTCTTTGTTTTAGTAGACTTGATGTGTGCTGTAACTTGAAAATTAAACAACCTCTGCTGACTCAATTTTTCATCAGTAACAGTTAAGACTTAATTGTAAGCTTAGTTCCTTTTCCAGACAGCTGCCCATCTAAGGGTGAGGCAATTGGATATTAGGGTATCAAGATATTGGATTAATACAATATTCCTAATGGAAAAACAACTTCTCAGAAGAATGCACTGGTAATGCCGTGGCACAGGCTGCCCAGGGAAGTGGTGGAGTTACAATTCCTGGAGGAGTTCAAGAACCGTGGAGATGTGGCACTGAGAAACATGGTCAATGGGCATGGTGGGGATGGGTTGGCAGTTGGACTGGATGATGTCAGTGATCTTTTCCAACCTCAATGATTCTGTGATTCTGTGATTTCATTTCACTGCTTAAAATAATGTTCTGTTTTGCCCATCAGTAAAAGAAATGGTCCAAGATAACTACAGATTGATAGTAAGACTTGTTACTTGTGGAATTTTGAAAGATGAAAGTGCTTCTTGCATAGCGTGTTTTCCTTCAAATACCTGTTTATAGATCACTTATTAAAAAAAAAATCAATAAAAAGTCTTCCAGTTATGTGGATCAGAATCTAACTTAATACTGGCAGAAGAAAATCCACATAAAGCACAGTTAAGTCATGTAGCAACCACAATCTGTGCAAACCAGCTTTCTAACCAGCGTTTAATGCAATATTCTGGAGGAAATACAATATATTGAGTGATGAAAAAATGTAGAAAAAAAAATTGTAACTGATTACTTGAACAGTAGTTTGCAATCTTTAATTAGGATCCTCCTAGATTGCAGTGGCTTACTGTAGACTAAATTCACTCCTTCTTTACTAAAAAGTGCAGCTTTAACCTGCATGAATTGCTTTCTTGTAAAATAAATTTGTGGCGTAAATGGGATATGCTCTAAAATCAAGTGGTGCTTTAGCAGGCAGTGACAGCTGTGCATCAGCTTGCCTGCGGCCAGTGAGTACATCTAGATTCCTGTACATTTTTCCTTAGAGCCCTCTTAATAGCATGTGATAACCTTGCTTTTAAAAAAAGAAAAAGCCAGAGACCATGAAAGACCCCACAGATGCTCTGCATTGCACAAATCAGACCTGCAGCTCAGCCCAATGCAAGTGTGCCTCACTCCTCCTGACACAGCTCCTGTGCTGTGGGACAGTGCACTTTTATTCTTCTTCATGGCACTCTCCTCTCCATGTCTGCTAACTGGACATCAACATCTTCCCTCAATTTTCATCAGGAGTTAATCCTGTTGAAACAAATTTCTTTTTGATTTCCAACATTCTCAGGAATGCAACATCACAGAAATGAAAAGCCCTGTTGTACTCAAAGCTAGCTACATGTTAACTGGTGTTTAGAGCTCAGCTTTCTGATCATTCCTCTTAGAGACTGAAAACCTATCTCAAATCCTGCACTGCCATATGCTCACTTTAGGGAACAAATACTTTGCTCAGTATAGCCTGCAGCGCACTTATCTGTCTTTGCTCAGTGGATGCCTGCTAAAACTGATTTTCTTCTCTCCTCCAAAGAATATTGTTTTATGATTCTTATTATGAAATATGAGATTCAGGTTATGAGAGAAAGATGTTGCTGTTATTAATATTGATGACCTTTTCTCCTTCCTTGGGCAAAACAGATTTTCTTAATTAGTAAAATCTTGTCAAAGTTACACTGGGACACAGGAATTCATGAAATGTTTAATACAATTGGCTGTTACACTTATGTACATCAAATGCTTTCCATGAAAATAGCATCTGGCTTCAGAATCTGGAAAACAAATTACATTTGATAGTAAAGGCTGTAAGGATAACACAGAATCAATATCTGTACTGTGACTGGAAAGGAATGAGAGTGGTGCATGTTTCAGTGTAGCAGAATACCAGATAGTATTTGAGTGTGAACTTGACTGGCATGTTTATACTTTTGTTTAAGTGTAGAAAATTTGGAGGAACACTGAACTTATATGGATTCTTCCTTTTCCAAGCATTTCCATATGTCCATTCATAACAAATTATAAAAAAAAAATAAAAGTAGATATGATTAAATAAGTCAAGGTGTTGCTATAAGGTTTTGTATATATTCATGTATAAAATACTATGAGATAGAGGAAAGGTTTCAAAAGACAGGGAAATGCCTAAGAGGACAGAATGTTTGTCTTCTTTCTTCTGAATCATGGTCCATCTTGGATTTATTTAGATTAATGGAAAAAATCCCAGAATTTCACCTTGTGCATGTATCCAGTAGGTTCTTGTAATCACAAAAATTTGTAAGTCAGTATTAAATTTCTATGACAGTTAATAATAATAATAATAAAAAAAAAAAAACCAGCATGCTTAACTCTGAAGCAAATGCCAGACAAAATTTGGTGTACCTTAACTCATATGTCACACATAGAAGATAGATGCAGTCCAGAGTGCACAAAGCAGCATGTACTGCTTCCCCTCCTGAGCTGGTGGAGGGGGGGGGGGGGGTTTGAAAGTAAGAATTATCTCCAGATGAGATCAAGTTCTTGTAATTAGAGTTGCCCTGACTCTGTGAGCTGTTCTTCTCAACTGACACCTCCAGGTATGTTTCTCCTGCAAAGTTTTCCCTACTGTCCATGAGGAGGTTAAAATTCAGTCATTTCTAACAGTCTTTCAGACAGAGATCGGTACAAACCTATTTGTGTTTGTTCTCTCCTTTCTTTATCCTCATGGTTCTTGTAGGAGAGCCAACTGTATCTATGCATATGTGCTTTTTCCTAAAGAGGTTTTGATACTGCAGCTTCATCCTCTCACTGGCAGCCAAGTACATTGGCTTCTCTACTACCAATGAGTTGACTGCTTGTTCAAAAGCCAAACAAAAAGCAGCAACTATGCTTGTTCATTGAGTCTGATGAGTCAGCCTCTGAGGCTAAAGAGTGGAATATCTAAAGCTTAAAGGACTCTCCCTATCATCTCCTTCCCAAATAGAAGCCATTTAAGTTACTGGGCTGCACGTTCTCACTTCCTTTCTTGCAACTAAGAGGTGATTAAATAAATTATCTGATTGCATTTAAGAGAGCATGAATCTAATCTGTCAAGATTAGATTTATTTATAGTCAGAGAAGATGTAAAAAAGCTCTCATTAAAGATGGGAAATCCTGCATGGTTACTCTCCTGGATCCTAGACCTAGCTCTATAAAAAATTACAGTTTCCTTTTCATTCAAACGGGGCAGAAACAAAAGGTGTCTACCACAACAGCAGCTTTCAGGTTCATAACATGCTTTGTACAGCCAGACACTTCAGTAGCCTATGTTTATCCAGAGCTCTTCAATAATGTATGGTTGGCTGAGGTGTATATTGTGAATGTAGCAGGGGAGACCATCTCAGCTGTCAGGGGAGAGGAGGCTGAAAGATCAGAGCTATGAGGTGCTTTCGTATTCAGATTTGCCGACAAACAAACACTGTCAGGGTTTCCCAGTGTGAAGTTACCACCACAAAAATCATTCTTTTTCCTACACATGACCAGTATCAGAGAAGGAAAAAAAGTTTTCCTGCGAGAACTAACAGAAGACTGAGGAATCAGTTTCACCTTTGAATTTCTATATTATCTGATACTAGTCTTCCCCATTTATTGAGTTTTTTTATTCCCACTGCCATTGAGATCCTGACTAAGGGACATAAAATGGTGAAAAAACACTAAGTCTCTTCCATGCCATTGGTTTTACAGCTTGGTTCCTTCTGAGCATTTGATGTAGTATCACAGTGGAATGTTTTGCTCAGAGTGGCAGGTAGGGGAGGCTCTGCTGCAGGGGGAAGCCCTACACTCAGCACCTACCTGGTTGAGAGAGTACCTATTCTTCCTTTGCTGGTTTTTTTCATAAGGGGAAGCATAATTTGTCTACAGCAGTATAAAACACCATAAATAACAAACAGAAGCTGAAAGAATGCAAGCTCTCCCCCTTATTTTTTCCCCTAGGCCTAGATCTAGCCATCTCTGAGTTATGTTTCACTGTTCAAACTGGCTTTGTGAGGAAGTGACATGGCACATGCTCTGAAAACCACAGAGGAAAACATTGCCCCTGTGCAGCACAGGCAGCACAACTCTGCAACCAAGAATTCAAAAGTGCTATCTCAGATGCTGAATTGTTGTCTCATAATTGCTCTCCTGGCAGAAACTCCTCTCAGAGATGATATCTACCAGCCAGCATCCCAGACTGTGACGTAAAATGGCCAAGAACTGATATACCTTCACAACTATCCTGAGTCCTCCAGTATGTCTGAATGCAGGACATCCCACAATGGGTTGTATTTGTCACACATTCAGCTACAAAATTTTGCAGTAAGGAAATGTAAATTGCTCTCTACCTTCTTCATAACAAGGGATCTAAAATACTAGGTCACATAGAAGTCCACAGGCAGAATTATGTTAGGCACTTAGCAAATACAGGGTATGGCCTGAAGACCATAGCTGTTGTATTAGAAAGAATAATTACAAATAAAAACGATGGCTCTGAGAAATTCTTGCTTGGCTTGCAGATCTGTCAGGCTCTAATTTTCAGGTTTAAAATGAAAAGCTCTCAAGTCAGTCTTGCCTATCTTTGTGTCTGTCTGTATACTAGAGATACCTGCCTATATGTCAGACTTTTTATTCAGTGCCATGTAGAAATTCTTTAAATAAATGGCTTCATCTGGTGCCTATAAAATTTTAATGTTTATCTCAGAAACATGTTTATGATGATATTTCAAAGAAATATTTTCATTTAAACCTAGTGATTAATATTTCAAAGCGGAAATATAACGAGGCATCCTGCAACAGTCATTGCTGAAAAATGTGTCAGCAGCTCTGGTGCTGTGTTAATTCTGGTATTTGCTAAGATATGCTGGGCACGCATCTATTGGAGGAGTAGAAATTATCTAGAAGTAAACCTCCGACACTCATATTAATGCCTTTAGAAACGTAATCTTTTTTTACGTACAGAGGTGGGTAGCTTAGCTGAATCTCTGTTGGCTCTGTTTGGAGCAGAAGAACAACACATTTGTGATTTATTTTTTTTTAGAGGTAAATAGATTTTTGTTTGCAGACATCAATAACTTCTAAACAATACAGTCATTGTAAACACCTGCCGTCTACATTACAGCTGCCTAAAGAGGCTTTCCTTTCTAGGAAAGCGCTTCTATCTTCCACATTATCGAGCATTCCTTATTTCTGAGGAGTCGTAACCTAGAGGCTGAGGTAGCTGTTGTATTGTTATGACAGAGCAACTGTGTATTGATGTCAAGCTTGTAGGTCCCTTATCAGTTGTCTGTCCCGGTGTGCTCAGTCTAGGACAAACATCACTGAGGTGACTTCATTTACAAAAGTCCCTGTAGTGTTCAGAAATCCCAGATGCTATCACAGAGTATCAGTAGACAGGAGTATAATATAACCAGTTGAAACCTCATAGCCCCCTGTGCACCATAGGTGCTCTTGTAACGCTTAAACCCAAACTTCCCCTGCGCAGCACTGTTCTGTTGGGGACCCATCTCTAGGATCCACAGCACACTGAGAAAGAATCATTCCTGCCCCTTATAAAATGTCCCCAGCATTATCAGTGGGTCCTTAACTAATGCCCTTCTTAGAAAATTCTTTTCCAAAATTAAACCCTTACTGACTGCATCTGCAAAGCTGAGTGCTGATACAATGGCAAAGGTGAGTTTACCAGAAGCTCATTGGCAATGATTCTGTATCTAGCATGAGGACACAACACTGCAAATATGACTGTGATGACCACCAGGGAGAACAATATCTGGGCGCTGTGAGGATGAATGCATTCAGGTATCTGAAGTCTGATGGAAAGAGGACTAGGCAAATACTGATCTAATTTTTGGGTGGTGGAGCCAGGAGTCATATTTGATCATCATTATCGGTCCCATAATGATAATCCAACATCCAGCTTGGGATATTCTATAATTCTATGAAAATTACTCCAGAAGTATATTTTTGGCATTTCTCCAGAATAGTTTTTCATTACTAGGAGGAAAAATAGGCTAAAGCTTCTGTGTTTTTTTTTCAGAAATAAATGATAACAAATTTAACTTTCCCTTTTTTATATTTTGATTTCATGTGTTTCATAGCACTGCATACACATGTGCTTCCAAATGAAAAGTGGCTCTGAAAGAGAATGAGAGAATCTTTCCCTTCAAGATAAATAATGACAGCTTGAAAAAATAATGTTTCTCTTTATCCCATATATACCACTATTAAAATTAATAGTTTCAGATAAAATAAAGAAGTTGAATCTGAATGGCACAGAGGTATCCTCAGTTCTTGAGAGAAATGGAAGATTTTTTTTTTACTTACTGCCTCTATATGCATGAATTTTCATATAATATAGGCCATACTATGCTGGGTTTATAAGGCTGATAAAAATGATGAATGAGGGTCACATCACAGTTTGAAAAGACCACTTCTGGAAAAAGGGACACAGAAGGAGAAAGAGACAAAAAGGAAGTCATTATCTGTGAAAACAGGCCTAGATTTGGCAAACAAAGCTCAGCACAGAAAAATATGTATTTTTGCCCATACAGAAGCATACAACTAAATGGAGCTCATGTGGGCATTAAGCTGGCTTGGCAAAGAATACAGCCTGCAGACTGAAGCTGGAGCAAAAACGGAGGGAGATACAAATCAACTTCAAAAATGGAGTTGAGAGAAATGCTAAAGAAAGAAGTATTTGTTTTACACAGAACTGAAAACTAGCACTCAGAAAATATTCCCTTCTATCTCTGAAACATGTTACCCCTCACTACAAGAAAGACATGGAGGCCCTGGAGTGTGTCCAGAGAAGGGCAACAGAGCTGTAAAGGGTCGGGATCACAAGTTTCAAGGGGATTGGCTCAGGGAACTGGGGTTGTTTGGTCTGGGGGAGGCCCAGGGGGACAATATGTTTCTCTATGGCTGTCTGAAGGAAAGTTATGGCAAGGTGGAGGTCAGCCTCTTCTCCCAGGTAACAGTGATGGAACTAGGGGGAATGGTCTTAAGTTGCACCAAGGGAGGTTCAGGTTGGATATTAGGAAAAAGTTCTTCTCAGAAAGCATGGTGAGGCATTGGCACAGGTTGCCCAGGGAGGTAGTGCAGTCGTCCACTGTCTCTGGAGGCATTCAGTAAACATGGAGATGGGGTGCTGAGGTACGTGGTTTAGTGGACATGGTGGAATGAAGTTGATGGTTGAACTGGTTGATCTTAGTGGTGCTGTCCAACCTTCAGCTAGTGTGGATGCAGAGGGTTGACACTAGGGTGTGCTTTTCTTCCCACAGCATTGCATTGTACACAGAGACCTGTAACAGAGCAAGGAGCTTTGCAAGCACATAAAAGTACCCTGCACTGTTTTAGGGCCACGTCCTATTGCTTTAGCTTTATTGGCTACAGCTGGCAAGTAACAGCTGTGTTTCAGTATAAATCAATAGAGCTTTTCTTCAGATACTCACAGCTGGTGTATTTTTGCTCCTTTGCCATTTTGGCAAAAAGAAGTTGTGCCACTACCTGCACACTGCAGTCAGGCTTGATGGAAGAAAGAGGAGATGCACTAAAAGCTTGTGTCCCCACAAAACACTTCAGAAGTCTTTTGCTTTCCGGACACAATGATCCCCATGCAGACCTCAAATAAAACATTAGAATTCAATTCTTGTTGTTTCGTCTCATCTGCAGGTTTTACCTCCCCAGTAAATCTCAGAAACTGCAACCAAGAAAGTTCTGATCCCTGTCTTGAAGGCTTAGCACAGTTTAGTCTCCACATCAGGGAAATTTTTACTCTCCGTTGAGAAATGCAGCAACTACCACCAGAACTGAGAAAAGTGTCTTGTATGCTGCCAGGCTCCTCTTTTTAGGAGTATTATCTGGCAGTTGCTGCTGTGGGACATGGCTGAACCTTCTCTCTTGTTCAAATCAAGGGGTGACAGGGCAAGATGTAGCACATACAGCAAACTCAGGCAGAGATGGCAAAAAAAATCTGGAAGTGTGAGCAAAGAGGTGTGAAAATGATCTTTGCCTGAAAAAAATCCCGAAGAACAGCTTTATAATATGCATTATTATGTCCTCTGTCGTGTTTGCTCAGATGTCACCTACCTGACACTGTTGCACTCTTTACGCAGAATCCTTTTTAGTATTATGATTATTGTTTTTTTTCTGCACATATCTAGCCCATCAGCAGCTCTCAGTCATGGCCCTCTGAGGTCAGGGCTGGCTGCTGGGGCTGGAGCAGCTCTTGTGTTTGAGGGGATGGAGTAACACTGGTTCAGTCAGCCAGGAATTGTCAGGCTTGGGAAAGTACTTAGATTTCCTAATCAGGAAGACGCAAATCCCAGGAAGCTCAACAGAGCATATGAACATCAAAAAGGCCAAGAAAGTCAGGCTGGCCAAATCCCAGAACTGTGGAGGTGAACCCAAGAAGCTTTGCAGGACCGTGGAACCAAAAATCCCTCATGATATTTTGAACATCTGCGTAATCCAGTCAGACAATAAGTTATTTGTCACCTAGCTGCAGAGAGCCAATTTTAAACATGAAGTCTGGGAAGCTATTGGACAGCTTTTTTCTAGTTTACCTCTCTTTTTTTTTTTTTAAGAAGTACACAGGTCCAAATATCAAAGAAATATCTAAATAAAAAAGTATCAGAATCAATGCTGTTCTTATTTTAACACAACTATTTTGTTTTGCAATTCATAAACAAAACATTAAATATTTCTGTGCAGTCAGTGTAACACTTTGTAGAGCTGCTAGTCTATGTATTATTTTCAGGCTTAGGGTATTCTTTTGTTTGGCTATCTACAAATGTATCTGATATCGTAAAGAGAAGCAATGGGTCTTGTATTCATCCTTAGACAGCAAGATTCTGAAGAAGATATTACCAGAAAGTGTATTCTTTGTAGCCACAATTATTATTGTCTTAATTATGGTCAAAAAGTTCTGCAGATTCCCTAGAAAAGGAAATCAGCTGGCCTGGGCCTTAAAAATGAAGTATTTGCTTCTATACTTTCATAAAGAAAAAAAAAAAAAGGCCCAAAGTGTAAAGCTTAATAACATAGAAAAATGAATAGTAATAGGGCATATTACAGAGCCAGAACTCTTGAACTAGTGCTAATTAATTTCCTCCCTTGTGTTTCAACTACAGTCAGGAGAAGTACACATGAGTACTTCAAGTCAGCATAAAAAGGCAAGCTCACAAGTGGCCTATCACACCATTTGACTTGACCGTGTGTATTAGTTGGTAAAGAAGCTATACACAAGTCAGAATAGATGACTATTCACATAAAGAAGTGGTTCACCACTATTAAATGCTGTCATCATTATATTTTTATTACTTAAACTCAGGTAAAGAGTAGGTTAATAAAAATTTACAAGAGTGCTTTGCTTTTTTTTCCAGATCCCTGCCTACAAATATGGTCCCTGCAAATATTTCACTGGAAGCGCAGAAATTCCAGAACATTTGTTTTCCGCAGGTATTCTGATAGTTTGTTTTCTGATCATTGAGAGGTAAACCTGTGGTTACTTGTGGTAATGAATGAATTTGAGGAAACAAGTAAATATAATAAAATCAATGGTCTGGAACAGTAAAGCTGTCTCACTGAGAAAGAAAACAGAGCAGTGAAGGCAAAAGTACTAATTTTCCTTTGGCTTGACTTGACATTTTTCAGATTAAGAAGATTAAATTCATTTTTTTCTGTGTTCTAACAAAGTTTTAAGAACTGGGGCTATGGAAAGGAGACTTAATAATCCTGAGATAATTTCTGTCTTCAGACAACTTTTATATAACTGTAAGGTGTAAAAAGCTATGACCATAGACCAGAAGCAAAATGGGAGCAATCCTGCTCAGCTTGCAGCTGTTCATTGGTGCTGGTGATAAAATGACATCCAGGCAGGCAATTTCTCTCCATTCTCCCTCTCCACTAGGCTCAAGTCTGGCTACCTCCACCCACAGCCCTGCTTTTGTCAGTGGTTATCAACCCAATAAACATCACCTTGCCACCAGCTATCGCTGGCAGGCCTCACTCATCGGTGTTTCACTGACATGAGTACAAACTTAGGCAAAATATTTGTAAATCCAAAGGCATCTTTAAAGTTGTTTTTTCTCTAGCAGTTACGTTAAGGATAAATGGTTATTCTTATGTGCTTTATAAAGGCTGCCATTATGTCTTAGTGCCATTTTTTAACCAGTATGAAGATCAGTGTGCTTATGAATTGAAAAGGCAGTGATCTTGATTTCATTCAAACTCTAGGAGCTGAGGGAGAAAGCTTCCTCATTTCTGTGCTGGTACTTGTGCAAGCTCTCTGTGCTTTCCGATTCATTTCATGCTTGGTTACACTCTGAAGTTCAATTTCTTGGATGACTCCAGATGCAGTGACTTGTGTTTGACATATTTTGATATATCAAAAGTATTATAAATAAATTATACAAGTGTGTCTTCATGGATGAAAAGCCACTACAGTTGTTGTCATGCTGTAGAGGGGAAGAAGAGATCAGCGTGGGGGCTTTATCTCTGCAACATGTGCACTCCCATTCCCACTGCAGCTTCTCTGCCAGCAGATACGAGCACACTGCAGAGGGAACAGGCTCATGGGCTTTGATGGGCTGCCAGGAATTGGGATAGGCATTCTTCACCCAGCAGACATCTGTGTCAGCCTCTCACAGAGCCCGATGCTGTACCAAGGTCTCATAGCCTGCTACCGATTAACCCTATTATTTATTATGTGAAACAAGCAGAAGTCAGGAATGAAAATTGAAAGAACAGGATAAGGAGGAGATGCAAGTGGGGGAAAATACTCTTCAAAAGACTCTTAGATGTAGCTAGATTTAATAACTTATTCCCTAAGTTTCCCTGCCAAAATAATGTTTGGCAAAAGAAGATCGTTCTTTAAAAGGTTACTGAATGAGCACAGTGTGACCGTATCGGTTTTGAAAGGACGTTTGAAGAGCAGCCGTTTCTTTTTCAGTTATGTTACCATGGCTTTTTTTGTTTATTTTCTGCTGCCAGTATGGATCTGATCTGTTTTCTTTGGGTTGTTCAGTTTATGACATAATAATTAATATAGTTTGCTAGCAAAACCCGTTATTGAGAGGAAGCAAGAGCAAAAGATTGGGTTCAAAATTAGGAGCCTGGAAAGCGCATCTTCCTCTCAGAGAAAATAATGAGGCCTGAATCACATCACTTCTTACTTTTTTAAATGTCATGGTGACTCAAGAATTATTTTCAAACACTTTTATTTGTACAACTATCAAATATTCAATATATTATTAAAATAAAAAAAAATCTTATGAATTTAGGTAAGTATATGGAAAATACAGGGAGAGAGGTGTAAAGAAAGGATATATTTCACTTGTGCCAAGCACTGCCAGTGAAAAGAGAGAAGGTTCTAGATTCCAGTTATCCTTGTTCTTCCACTGCCTATATACTTTTTTATATGGACAGGAAACAGTGACCAACCACTCAAGCTACATCATCTTACTCTGGCATTGTAGAAGATACTTAGGAGTGCCTGTTTAAAAACCGAAGATTTTCAGTTCTCCAGTAACTAGGTGGTCTCTTCAATTTGCCTTTCCCTTCATCTTTTGGACGTTACATAGTTTTTACATGTTTACATAGGTTGACAGTGATAGGACAAGGGAGAATGGTTTTAAACTAAGACAGGGAAGATTTAAGTCGGATGTTAGCAGGAAGTTTTTCAGAGGATAGTGACGCACTGGAACAGGTTGCCCAGAGAGGTTGTGGATGCCCCATCCCTGGAGGCATTCAAGGCAAGGCTGGATGTGGCTCTGGGCAGCCTGATCTAGTGACCCTGCCCATGGCAGGAGGGTTGAAACTAGATGATCTTTGAGGACCCTTTCAAGCCAGGCTATTCTACGATTCTATTATATTTAGCCTTAAATCCAACCTGGCATTTCACAGCAGTGAGAGCATTCTGTATCTTTCAGAGCAGGTGAAAGTCAGCAGATAAAACACTATATGCGGGTTTGGACAGTAGGAAGCAGGGAAAAGGAGGGGGAATCAGGACAGTGATCTTCCCTAGAAAGGACTCTTCCATTTCTTATTTGGCTGACTCTTTTACTGTAAATAGGGAGATGAGCAATGGGGAGCACTGGCCAGTATTGGCTGGCTCTCCTTCCCCCAAATTTCTGGGATTTGAACCCATAAATATTCTCCTTACCCAGCTCAGAATGCTTGGCTTGCTGCTCTTCTCAGCTCTGTGGAGTGACTGTGAAACTGCCTTCCTTCACTATGTCCCTCTGGGCACCCAGTCTCAGGTTCTGAGGCCATTGGGCTCTCCTTCCAACACTGCAACAGCAGAGAACAAGCAGAGCTTAACACCTTGGATCTCTTCCTGTTTCCTGCAGTGTGTGTTCATCAATGGCATGAGCTAACTATATCCTCAGGGTATGACACAATGAGATGCTATTCCCTTTGTAGATAACATCTGGAGCAGTGGTAAAATCTACTAATTGTCATAAAGTCATGCACCAACAAGGTGATTCAATTCTTTCCCTACTGGAGGCTGATGCCTGAATGAAGGTCACTGCAGTTCTTTCAAAACACCTCTTCTGTTGGCTTAATCACAGTGTCGTTTCTTTTCGGAAAGGAGTTGCTTCATTTGGCTTCATGGGGAAACATGGTTTCAGCAACAAATATGCCCAAAAATAAAAGTCTTGGTGTGCTGTTTTTCTCACAGTGTTAATTGGAGCAGACATAAAGCCTCAGCCAGGAAGAACTTCAACGTTTTTCCAGTTCAGCATTGCTTTTAGAAGAAGATTTCTTTGGACATGAAAAGCTAGTGGTTATAGATCCTGGTACCAGCAACATTCTTTTGCCTATTTCCCCATGGAAAGCCATAGTAAGGACCTTCTCTATACACGTACATATGTCAGTCTCCAGTAATCCCTGCTGCAGAGTGCTGCCAGCAGCTGCTGTGCTCTTATGGGAGCTAGGGTTGTGGAAAGAAGCTGTAAATCAGAAAAAAATCCCTGTGATATTAGCCAATATACACTCCACTCCACTGAATGAAGACAAGTTCTTACTTTGAAAAGCATTCCTTTTTTTTTGGTTTGATGCTTTAGTGAATAGAAATTCAAACACATTCTCTTTGCCCCGCAGAATTTAGGTTAGGTAATGAATACCAGAAAGTTTTCATTGCTGGCCTTCCTGTAGAGTTTCACACTGTTTGAATATTGCAGTAGCTATTCCAACCTTTTTTTCCAAGGGCTACTGGCATATAAGCAACAGGACAATATCTAAAGGACACTTGAGATAGTATGAAGTTTGTGTGATGTTTATTCAGAAAAATAAGTTTTTTGTTTTTTGTTTTTTTTTTTCCCTGCAAACAAAGGGAGTAAAATAAATATGCAAGTTTCAGGCAGTGCTATTGCTTTGTAGAGCCTAAAAAAGCTTGCTTGAGGGAAGAACCTTCTGCTACAACAAAAGAGTTAATTCATCAAAGCTATGGAAAGAACTCTTTTCCCCGAATAAAAGACCTAATGACCCCTATAAAGAGAGCCATATTGTGATGCTGTAACCTGATTATAGGGAAAGAGTGTCTTTGTGTTTTTCAGTCTTTACACTAACAGGAAAACAAGGTGTTCTGCAATAAATAGGAAAACTTTTTCTAAAGCTTTATGGTCTTCTGTGTGAGTGTTTGTTTTTTTTTTGTTGTTGTTGTTTGTTTGCTTGTTTTGTTTTTGTTTTTAACAAAATAACCTATCTGTTACTCACCTCAGAAAACACAATTAAAGTGAAGTTTCTTTTCAAATCTCAGGCTGGCTGGGAGAATAGGGTTAGAAATGAGGCAGCCAAGAAATCGCTTCTTTGTAGCAAACAAGTGCACGCTTCTGATTTTAAAGCAATTGCTGTATGTTCAAGGAGACTGGAACCTATCTTACAGCAGGACGAGTGGCTTTGGGCCAGCCCACAAATGGCCCTTGTGTGGGTGTGCAGGGCTGGGGACAGCTGCCCTGAGTGACAGAGGAGCTTGTCCACTGTGCTTTAGAGAGGAAACAACTGAAAGAAAACATGTAACCGAGCAGAATAAAGAAGCAAATAAAGGGACTTACTAGGCTGGCCTATTCTATATAAAATAAAAATTAAAAAACTGACGAGAGGTGGCATTGATGTGAGGTCTGTGTTCACCATGTTCTAAAGCGTACTGAAGATCAATAACATGTAGGGAAGTTCAGCACAATTGACGAAAATTCAATTTATTTTTATTGAAAGAATGATCAAAATTTTTCAAAAATAGACATTATCTCCCTACCCTAGAGACCACCAGGAAGAGAAGGGAACTGCTGCATTTAAGAGTACTAACCTAGTAAAAAAAACTGCCTGAAGGGAGAGCAGGTCAAGCAATAAGCTGTGTGACATGGAATTTTAACTCCCTCCTCTAATGCATTTCATACCAACCACTTTTTAAGAAAATTATTGTAGATGGACCATTACATTCTGTCCCTATGACTCTTGTGAGCCAACGTGTGTAAGCTTTTTACAGTTATTGACAGCAGCAATGACAGTAGCTGCCTGTTGCTTAAATGTGGGGAGGATTCATAGATTCATAGATACATTAGGTTGGAAAGGACCTACAAGATCATCTAGTCCAACCATAAAAGATGAGATCTAAGATCCATTTAATTTTATGAAGCTGTCATATGTTTGCAAAAAAATTCGTATATTCTGTCTTTCTCACTAGCAGTTACGTAGGAGCAGCTCCCTGGTGGCTTTCCTGCATGAGCATTTGGAGACCATCTCTGGAATGAGCAGGCGGCATGAAGGGTGGGAACAGAAAGACGAGTGAGAGCAAGATGATAGACAGACCTTTCTGCTCTTCCTTTATAGGTGGCTCTAGCATGCGTATTCCCAATGTTTCTTGAGAAACCTTGAAAGAAAATATGAACCTTGTGGATGGGACTGTGAAAACTAGAAGTTACACTTTTTGTATGATTCTCTCTATGCGCACTTTTTCTCTAGGTGATGCCTAGCAGAGGCATGTGATCATGAATGACTGACTGAAGGGAAATCACTGCTGTGAATGCTCAGGGTGCATCCTCCTCACCTTACCTCTCACTCATCAATGTTCAGGGCACCCCTGGGACCCCAGAGCAAGAAACACTGACACCTAGTTCCTTATGAGAGTTTTTCCTTAGCTTGCTTCTGATTCATCAGTAAAAAATATATCCTAATAAGTGAATTAAACTTTCCCTCAGTGAATATCTGACTTGTTCATCACTAAGTCCATTTCCTGGTAAAATTCCTGTTATCCAGTAATGAAGTGATCATACTCAGGATGGATTTGCATAGCGTGGGAGTAAGTCTGTCTATTACTATGACGATCTGTCCCTGCAGAGATGGGTATTTTTCCACTGCCTAGCCATTTGCCTATTTTGGTGACAGGTTAGTGAGAAATGCTGGGGAGAGGGATCAATTCTGTTGTCTTTCAGACTCTTGAATATGTGTAATACCTGATTCCTGGGGTTGTAAAAAGAGTTTCACTGGAAGGAGAAGCTCCCTGAGTGTTTGTCTGCAATCAGGGCATCTAATGACCCACTTCCTCATTTGTTTCTCAACAACAGTCTGAAAAGCTGAATTCAGTGTGTTGAATTCTTTTCCCTAGAGAATCAAAGGGTACAGGAGAAAAAGCATGCTGTGCATCACCCTTGACTTGCAAACAAAGCTTTATTTCTCCCAGGATCAAACAAGGAGAGCAGTCTGGACCAGTGCTGTCTCCACCACTCACCTTCAGAAGGTTCTAACCTTTGCGTGCTCTGTAGGATAATGTCATCAGGACAGGCAGGGTGCATCGGACCAGAATAGTTATCTGTGACCACTAACAAACATTTACATCATGGCAAGGCTAAACAACAGGGCCAGTTTAATGCCTTGCTTCGCTGTCTTTTTGTTTCTGAAAGATGGAGTTATATGCTAAGCCTCTAGGTATGACTATAAACACTATCACTAGATTGGTGAAGTTGTGTCATAACTTTGCACTGAATGAGTTTTCTTAACTATTCAGGTGCAGTCACAGAGATTATGTAAAGGAAAACCTCAAATTTACACCAACCTCAATCTCTCCAAAGCATGGTAGGGAAGGGAGATAGCAAGCAGTAGGGGCAGTTGGGAGAATATCAGAAAGAAATAGCTTGAAGAAAGTAAGGACATTCAACAGCACTTCCAGTAAAATGGATGATGATAACTGTGTTTTCCACAGATAATGAACAGAGAGATTTTGACACTAAATTAATTACAAAAAATAGGTCCACACTCTAATGCTAATTACTACCCGCGTAAGCTGACAAATGGCAAGCCCTCCTAGTTTCACTATTAATAAGCTGCATCCATGAGTTTGAATTAAGATGCCATTCTAGAGAATGAAGCACATGCAAACATCCTCATGCTTTGAGAAACTCCCTCAGTACCCAAGTTTAGCTCTTGTGCCTAATCTGCTCACACATCCCCACATCAATGGGCAGCTCATTAATCAAATCTCCGGCTTTGTCTCCTTCTCCTTTGGCATCACAAAAGGGCATTTCTCAGCAAAATAATCAGAGCAAACAAGAGCGAAGCCTAGACTGGAAGGCTCAGCCCTTGGAATGAGCTCCTGGCAAGAACGTGAGATGAAAAAGAAACTGAAAAAGAGAGTGAGAATGGATAGGCATGACACATCCTCCTCCCATAGAAGTGCCCTCACTTGTCAAATGTTCGTTTAAAAAGCCAAAGCAAAACACAAAGCACAACAACAGTCATTCCAGAACAAAGTTATTAAGATGTTGCCTTCCTGAAGCATATCATGGGGAAGTGAATGTAAAACGTGTAAAGCAAGTACTCTCAGGGAGAAAAAAAAAACTGTATTTGCCACTTTAGGCTCTGAATCACTTCTCAACAGTCAAAGCAGTAAGAGGATCAGCTGCCTCTGATGTTGTATTACTTTTGTCATCTTAAATCCAGGAAGAGAACTCTCTAACTCCTATGTGGTGTTTGAAACCATCATTCCTTTATTCCTCACAATGTGCACCCAGCGACTTGACAAGCAAGCACACCCTCTCAGGTTTCAGGTTCTACATTTATACTGTTAAGACATACATACACAGTATATTGGCATACATATTCTTTTTCAAGGACTCATAGATATGTGCTAATGTCCCTTTGGACACCCATGATATTTAGGGTGGTCGAGCGCCTACCTACTTCTTCCCTTTTTCACCATCAACTTGATCACTGAAACCTTTGGCTCACTTTCATTTGCTTTTCCCCAGTTTGGAAGACTTCCATTGCTTATTAGACCACAGTGAGCCACTTTTTAAAACAATGTATATCGAATCCAGGGAAAACATCCTTGCACATTTTGAGGCAAAAGACAGAAGCATTCTGTTCTGATTCCAGTACTTCTTGTGAGGCAAAATCATTGAGGCAGAAGATAAAAGTATTCTATTATGTCTCCAGTGTAAAATTATTGAGGAAAAACAAGACTTTTCACCCACTAAAGCTGAAATGGAAAGTTCTAGAACTATCACTTTTGATTCCTTTTGCTAAACTAATGTATTGGTTCTTAAACTTAATCCCTATTGCTAAGCAAGCCAACCCATATCACTTTAAGATAACATCCCTGATAACATTATGAATATATGAAACACAGTAAAAAGCTTGCATGACTGCCAGTACTGTAGGGATCATATCATTTTCTCTGTTTCTTATGCATGTCAGACTCAAACAACAAATATATTTTGTTGTAGGTCCTGAGACTGAGAAGAGTGGATGAAGCACAAGACCTGTGTGAGTCAATTTACTTTGAACACTCCAATGTCACAGTTGCACGATAAAAAATCCACTCCTAAACTTGTCCACTGAAGGTCATAGTTGCATTCTTAACCATCAGAAACTTTCCACCAGCCTATCAAGTTTGTGGCACCTCTGGAAACTGTCAGAAGACAGAAAGACAGACAGCTCCTATCAGGTGCTTTGATTTGCAGCAGCAACAATCCTAATCTCACATACATGACTGTGTTTTGGCTGAAGCTGTGAGAAGTAGCTGTTTTCCCATGGCTCTGACAATGCCAGCATTGCTGCTGCACCTTAAAGCTCTGAAGGTGAGCATCACAGTACTTCTCAGTAGTGAAAACCAATAGCTTTCCTTGCAGTTTTGGGATCCCCTGTGCCTACTATAGCTTTTAGACTCAGGGAGATTTTTACTCTGAGGATCATGAACTGTTTTAAATCCCACTTTTACCCTAACTTGCAAAAAGTGAATTTTGTTTAGTAGAGGAGAAATCCTGAGGGGAGAAAGGAACAAAAACTAAAAGACTGCACTAATAATTTCTAGGTAATTAAACCAACATAGTCAAGGACTGGAGAACAAGACAGATCAGGGCTAATTCTAACTCTGAGGTATTACCAATGTCTATTTTCCACAGCAGCAGGAAGTCAATGATGTAAGTGGAATTTCCTACAGAATGAGAAACAGGATAATGAGGGTAGACATGAATATCTGAAATTGCCTTAAAAGTGATCAGGAATTTTCTTGGTTTTAGCAATCAGTTTATAGGTAGTATTTCTCTCTCTTTTTTTTTCTCTGCTATAAATGTAGCTATCATGTTATCTTGAAAGCAATAAAACATTTTATACCACATTTTGTTTTATATTAACTGTTGAAGTTGCTGTTTGATCTGGTTGGAACTCAATATACCACATTCATTGCATAAAGTCTTCGTAATTAAAGCAGCAACATGAAAAAAAAAAGGTCCTAACATCTTTAGCTATTAAGCGTAACACATGCTACATCTATTTTACTGTTTAACCATGTCCGTCTGCTATCATAGTAATCAGACTCAAGCTTTTTCCCAGTATTTTCTTATTTCACTCTAAGAGAAATAAGAGCAGTAAGGGGTACAAGCATGCCATACAAGGGTTGGATTCTTACTCTCCTCCAATAAGTGCACCGGAATGTGGATCTATGTTGGCAACAGCACATCATAATGTTGGAATCAATACAGTTTATCGATGATACTAGATGGGAATTTGGTCTTTGCTCCTCGGACAATGCAGTAAGGTGATGTTTGCATATTGGATTTCCAGTAAAGCCACAGCTAATGTCGACCATGCATCTCAAAATACCCTCATAATTCTTCATGGTGGCTGAGAGCATTAGCCTGTATGATATTCAAATGTGTATCACAGCCCACATCGTTCACATGCATGTTTTAATATTATCATACATCTTTCCCCAGGAATGCCTATGACATGTGTAGGCAAAATCATTTTTGGAAAAAGAAGTTTCAGAAAGAAAATGTGTTAAAAACAGAAGGAGGGTTTCTTTCTTTTGAAACAGTGCAGTTTAAAAACTTTTCCAGCCACAATAAAAACACAGAAGTTGCAAACTTAATTGCCATGACTTCATTTTAGACAGACATCATCTATATATAACAGTTGTAATTACTACCTGCTGAATGATTAATCTTCACTGAAGCACTGCTTTTCTTTTTTTCTTCCAATTTTCTAATCTTGCAGCTGCCTCTGCAAGTGCTCTGCACCCTGTCCTATTCAGCAATTGTAGCTCAGTGAAACCCTAATGCTCTATAACGTCTCGTCAATATGAAGGACACAAAGACTCCAGTCCACAGCCGTTTTATATCGTAAGATTTTCTTCACTATAAGTTTTCGGGCTTCTAGCCCAGAGGAAGTGAGGACTTCCAAGGCTGGAAGAGAACTGGTCATTTGTAATTGGAGGGAGAGAAAGCAATCTCAAAAACATCCCCCGGCCTTCAAGCGCCAAGAAGAACAATGAGTTTTGAGCAAGATGCTGGCTAGTCTATAACCATCTGGGATATGGTACAGCTGATCTTCATCACTGGAAGGTGTTGATGTAGTAGAGGGAATATACAGGACACGTGCAGTCCAACAGGAGATATTCTATCAATTTCAACATGTATTTGGGGAGTAGAGAAATACTGAAAGCAACCATGTGAAATTTTATGAAACAGCTGGAAATTAGGGTGGAATCAATGTTTACCTGACTCTGTCATCCCACATTTTCCAGTAGCAGTACATGTCGTTCTTTTGGGCGGGAAAGAAATATTTGGCTTAGGACTACCTTTATTTCTCACACTGTCTAGATCCCTCCACCACAATCAATTAGGATCTCTAGCAGTTTCCCACATCTGTGTCTTACAGAAATCACCAGAGAGCCATTGTTAGTCTCCTTCTGCAAATGCCCACTTGTGCTTTTCCCAAGTAGTTGTTATCTGCCTCTAGACACATGCAATGTGCTAGGATACATTTCCACACAGAGCCATCAGACGGATCTCGAAACAGCAGTGCAATAGGAACACCTATGTGTATGCAGTGCAAATAACTACTTGCATGAGTCAGTACCTACTTGCATTCAAAAGCATGGTATGCACATTTAAATATCTGAGGAAAATAAAGCTAGATCTATGGTTTGAAACTTCAGCTTGCTATATAAAATGTACAGTTTGCAAGAGTACTTAGATACCTACTAGCTGTCTTTTCCAAGTTAGTCTTAATGACATTTCTCTCTTTTTTATTAAAGATTACCCAGAGCCAGTAGCAACCTCATTTAGTAAGCATAACACATCGTAAGAAAATAATATTACTGTAATGCACTTCAAAGACCTAACACAATCATGAAACACATTGTTGCAGAAATACAAAGGTCTCTAAGCTGCTTTTTAAGGAACAAAACTTCCACACAGGGTATCATAAAATGACAGAAAATGAAGACACAATCAATGGATCACCACTTTGCATCTCTTCCAAAGCATAACACCTCTAGAAACAATTTTCTTTAGCATCATGCTGAGACATTGGCTTAACATTAATACAGAGAAGAAAGTGTCACCTCTTAAATCACCAACATCACTTATTGTAACACTTAGGTTTTCTTTGGAAGTTTCTCAAATGCAGACCAGGCCTGAATGCTCCGTAACTTTAATATGTGGCAAGATCATAGTCTGAGACGCCATGGCTGCAACATTCATTACCATCTGCATCCACCAACACTTCTTAGATGACGTATGAAGTGCAGTGTGTGGGGTGGGGGGGGGTGAAGGACCATTTTCTATATGTCTTTTCTGTTAGCTCAGCTAGATTTAAAACAAAAGCTAACCTCTAACCACAGATGTCTCTCCCCATTTTAATACTATGAAGAAACCTCCAACAGTAACTTGTTTCCTACATTGCTTTTATTTTTGGAAGTAATGCAGGAAGCACTGCACAAGCTAATTTTAAAGCAGGAGAAGCTCTGAGGAATGAAACTTCACAAAACCTGTTTAGATCTATGTTTGTTAATGCTCACTTGTTGATTTTTAGGGAGTTTTTACATTCAAGTGAGTAAAGAAACCAGAGTTCCAAGTGTGAGACAAGAAACAAAAGTGGACAGTGCAAATGGAAGAATTCCTACTCAGAACTAAATAGTGTAGACTGGGATAATTTCCACCCCCCCCCTTCCTCTGCGGGATAAAGCACAGACATGCCAGCAGTATAGTTGTAATACAAAACAAAGCTCTGGAAGTTTATTGCACTGAAAACAAACAAGAAACAGTGTGTTTTATTTCATAATCTCCAGTATCTTCCTTCTCCAGGGGCCAAATCCACATCTGGTATCACATTTTATTGTTGCAACTGAGCTACACGTATTTTCTGAGATATTGCATCTGCTCTTTTGTGTTCATATACATGGTTTTTGAGATGCATGGTACCCTCTAGCTGATATAGTCTTCAACGGCACCAGCACCTTGATCACTAGAAGCCGGGTAAATGCAGAGCAACACAGTTCTAACACTGTCATTTTTCCACATCTTCCACTATTTGGCCTTGTTAAAAGACTTCCACAGCACAATTACTGTGTTTGGCAGGAAAAGAGCTCTGGGCAGGTGCAAAGGAAGTTTGGAATAGGTCAGGAGAAATATGGCCAAGAAAGGAAATTAGTTCAGTCTGGAAAAGAAATTAGGACAAGGACATTAGGATCGGTTCGCCCAGGAGTAGGGCTGAAGTAGAAAACAAATGGAGCGGGAAACCCAGAAAGGATGCAGCAGGGAGATGGTGGGGTGGGGGGTAAAGAGGAAACACACATGGACAGGGATAGTAATTAGGTGACTGTGGTAATGAAAAGGAAGCAGAGACAATCCAGAACAACACGGGAAAGTAGTAATTTTTTTCAATCCCCTCAGCCGTATACTGAAAGCTCTCCTTACAAAGGGAAAGCTGTATCTAAACCAGACAATCTGAAACTTCCAGCACATATGATATATAAAAGAGTCTTCATGTGCTGTCTCTGGTCTCAGACATTTCACCTTTAATAAAACAGATATGGGAATCATAGGGAATTTATCCTTATGATATGTTGTTAATAAGTATATATAAAACACCATACAGATGCTCTTCTCCCATGTAAATAGTTGCTCCTTGAGCACCCAAAGGAAGCACTGTTTTTAGTTTGAAAATAAGCTTCTTCACTGCCACATGCTTTTTGCCCCTCAGCAGGGTACAAAACTGAAACATCTTCCCCCTGGAATCATTGGCATATACTAAGTGTCATCATCCTACTTTTCTTTGTTAATAATAATTAAAAAAAATACTACCAGGAGGTGGAAGGAAAACAAACAAACAAGAACACAGAGTTTAAATGCAATAATTTTTCCTAATTTCTCACTGACATGAGGATTGTCTTGTATTTTCATTCCAGTTCAAGATGAACTTAAAAATAAAATCAGTGTAATCATCATTCAGGTTCTGCCCCATCATACTCTGCCTCTGACAGAAGACAGAGGGGCAGGTAAACCTGCAACAGGCAATTCTGAGATGCCTGCAGGGCAGTCTCTGATTTATGTGAGTTCCTGAAGGAAAACATTCAAAATATTAATTTTAAAAAATTTGATTGTTGTTGCTCCATTAACAATCTGCATGTCAAAAAGATTAGATGAAATCTGAGTTTGATGTTTAAATGCAGAAAGTCATGTTTGAAACAACGCCTTACAGCAAGGTCTTATTTCCAATTTACAATTCTTATATGAAACATTTCCCTGCGTGTCCCTGTCCATAAGGGGCCAAAATGAAAGAACAGAAGTGCCTAAAAGGAAATGAAGTAATACTATTCATTGAACTTCTATAAATGATGCTACATTGAAAATAATAGTATAATACTATTTATATTGTCACACCAAAAAAAGTTTACTGCAGCAGGAAACTTCTATGATTAACATATCGTTCCTGCTATAAATATAAATTTTCACCCCCAAAATGGGAAGACTTTGTGATTCCCCCCCACTCAAGAGTACTGGGGATAATAGTTAATAAAATAATTAAATGTAGAAAAATACTGCATTTTTCGTTAAAATTACAGAATTATAGAATCATTAAGGTTGGAAAAGACCTCTAAGATCATCTAGTCCAACCATTCACCTACCTCCAACATTGCTCAGTAACCCATATTGCTCTGTGCCACCTCCAGTGAACACCTCCAAGGATGATGACCACCACCTTCATAGGCAGCCTGTTCCATTACCTGATCACACTTTCAGAGAAGTTTTTCCTAATATTTAACCTGAACAACCTGAACTGTTTCTATTGGAACAAATAGTAAATAAGAAATTCAGGAAACTGACATCTGGAATGGAAAATTTTAGTTCAGTATGTAGGCTTTTACTTTTACAAGAAATTAAAACTATAAGGTTGGAGGCACTTGGTAGCTGTAAGAAGAGGCAGTCCAACCACCCAGTGTCCTTTGTTGCCCTGTCTAAAACAGCCCCTCAAGACATCACTTCTGATTACATCAGTTCATAGAATCACCTCGTGAAAGAGGACTTAACTGTAAGGGGAACAGAGAGTTTTTTGCATACAGCAGCTGACTGATCAATTAGTTTTCACAATTCCAGCATGCAGATTCTTGTTTGTGGGTGCTCTTCTCCAGCAAGTGCTGCAGCTCATTTCTAATTGTTCGTCTACCACAATATATTTCCGAAGATTACCTGCCTCAAAAGGCACTGCTTTATCCTGACATCTTCTCTGAACAAGGCTGCCATTCTTCTCACAGAGCACTCATAGGAAACCCGCAGATGATAATCTTACACACAGAAGTATTTTGACATGCTCTCAAATAACTGGATACATTTACCCTAGCTTTTTTCAAATAGCAGCCCTGAAGTATGGTCACAAATAGAGTAACATGAGAAGGCAGTGGCATGTCCCCAGTGAAGGTGCACCTCTAGGGACTGGTCCTAGTGTGAGAGACAGACCTTATACACCCCAACTGGCCAGGCCAGGAGGAGGAACGCTCTGAGAAATACTGTAGTATCTGCACTTCTTTTCTTCCCCAACCTGCTCTTCTTCCTCAAATTGGCAAGCAGACTCATTTCTTGAAGTAAACATGATGACCATCATTTTTGTCTACTGTTGAACAGATCCAGCTATCCTGAAGTCTACATGACTAGTGTAATCATAGGGAAGTAAATTCATGACACCAGATCTGAGCGGAAATATCAGGCCTGTTGATTACCCAGTGACAGCCATATGGTCAACACTATTCAGTTAGTGGAAAAATCAAAACTACAACTCTGCTGAAAATATCACCATTTTAATATTTGCTCTAACAAGGATGAAATCCTTAAATATCCTTTTATCTAGTTGCACTTCATTAGAATACGGAGTTCTGTAGCAAAAATAAAATAATAAAAAAAAAACAACAATGAATAATTGTGGTTTTTTTCCAATCCTGAGCATCAGAGAAGCTGCAGGAGACACTCACAAGCCTATCTCTTATGACAGAGCAGCAGTGAGTGAGGAAGAGAGGTGCAATTAAAACCTCTTGTAACAAGCACTCAGTGAGCCTGATAGCACAGACATTGGAAGGAGCAATGCAGAGCACAGCACAGTCTGCCATGTGCTGCTTGTGAGCCAGAGACCACCAGGGGAAAAACTGCAAGGTTGAGAGAACACTACAGTCACTCAAAAATAATCTGATTCCTACTATCTTGGAAAGCAGGATTATATTAGGTAGATTTCTGTTGTAAGAGAGGGATTGGATATGATTTCATTGCACATAGATATAAGAAAGGAATAAACAGAGGGCCTATTTTCCTGGAATGGCTTAGGTTGGAAGAGTCCTTAAAGAACATCCAGCTCCACAGGCAACCCTACCTATCACTGGATCAGGCTGCCCCGGGCCCCATCCAACCTAGCCTTGAACACAACCCCTTCCCACTTTTGTGATCCTATAAAGCACAAGTATGAACTAGCCTTCTGAAGAACAGTTTTTCAGACAGAGACACATCCATAGAATGCTCACACACCTCTAATCTGCCACAACAGATATGAGGAGCGGCTGAGGGAGCTGGGATTGTTTAGTCTGGAGAAAAGGAGGCTCAGAGGGGACCTTATTGCTCTCTACCACTTCCTGAAGGGGGGTTGTGGTGCGGGGGGGGGGGGCCTCTTCTCCCCGATTACTAGTGACAGGACGAGAGGGAATGGCCACAAGTTGCGCCAAGGAAGATTTAGATTAGATCTGAGGAGAAACTTTATCTCTGAAAGAGTGGTCAGGCACTGGAATGGCCTGCCTAGGGAGGGGGTTGAGGCACCATCCCTAGCGCTGTTCAAGAAGCGTTTAGATGAGGTGCTAAGGGATTTGATTTAGTAGCTTAGTGGGTAGGGATGGTGATAGGAGGATGGTTGGACTAGATGATCTTGTAGGTCCTTTCCAACCTAATGCATCTATGAATCTATGAAACAGGGCAGACCACGCAGATCCACCCAGAAGTGTGCAGCCACTAGGGGAAGGGCCTACCCATGATTCGCTGCTGCATACAGGCCAAATTACAATCCAGCTGTTTTGCTGCAGTTAGCAGCATCACTTACATGAGGTGTCTTGGTTGAGCAGCCTTGCTGAATGTACTCCACAAGCAAGGTTGTAATGCTGTAAAAGCATATTTGCAGCAGAGCAGAAAGGGGTCCCACAAAGAGTTCTACTCAGCACAAGGTAGGCTTCTTGCCAGCCTTTACAAAGCTGCCTTTGAGGGGAGATTTGAGGAAAAGACCTTTTGTGTTTATGCAAAACAATGAGCTGAGAAAGGTTCCTTCGTGGATGCAATAGGTAACAGCTGGTGTGCCACCTCAGGGGCAGAAAAAGCAGACAAAGTGGCCATGCTCCATCCCTGCAGCCTGCCTCGGGGCTTGCAGGAAGGATTTTGTCTCTTCAGCACTACATGCACAGTCTGACATAAAGCCAATTATTCAGCTCCTTTGTCGTGTTTTCTTGTATGCTTTTAGAAAGAACATAAAAAAAATAAAACTACCTTTTTTCCCCAGCTGAGGAGATTTACCTAGCACAGAGCGCATGCTTTTGTTTTCATTCCCCTTTTGTGATTTTCTTAGTATAGAAACCAATTGGAAATAATTAGTGGAAATTCTAGTAGGAAAAAGTAGTCACTTCTAGTCATTCATACGCAGTAGACCCCAGATATTTCAAAAGATGCTACCTGGAGGGGTGGTAATGCAATTTGCCATACTCTTTGATATTGTTGGCTCCTCAGATTGGCACAAAGGGGTGAGCTGTGGCACAGGCTGAGCATTCAGCCTCCCTCCTCTCCAACAAAACACTGCCAGTGGGGAACAAAGATAATCAGGTCTATGAGGGAATGAAAGATTCACTGATGTATTCTGTTATCAGGTCTATGAGGGAATGAAAGATTCAATGATGTATTCTGTTATTTCCAAAACAATTCATCCATCAAAACTAATCAGCACACTGTAGAGCAGCAGCAGACTGACAGCCTCAAAGCAGGAAGTATTTGGAAGACCCAGCATCCCCCCACTCCAGTAAGGCTGAGGGACCTTGTCATGAACAGTACTGCCAATTTAAAGTGAGTTGCAATGACAGATCTCCACACAGAGCCACAGAGCCTCTACTGGAATAAATCCCACAGCTGTAACTCTGGGGAGGCACATACTCATCATCTCCTCCAAGACTGCTGCTGAAAAGTGATGCTCACTGAGCATACAGATGTTCTAAGATTTCATAACTTCCATGTTCTGATAGGCTTTCCTAACCTTTTTATCATAAGATTACGAGAATATAGATCAGATGATTTTTGATGAAAAAAGATTCCAAATTTGTGAATTCATTGCCACTTTCCCAGGGGGAGTGAAAAGCATGTATTTGAGGCAGTTCTCTTGCTGCTGGTACCATTCCCATCCTGGATCTTACCTTTAATGATATGTCCATGTGGGAATAAATGACTTTGCCAGAAATAAGTAAACACACTATCACACTTCTAGACGCAATTTTCATGGAATTTAAAAGTTAATCCTGAACAGTTATCTCACAGGGGAACTTTAATCCTCCCACAACACACCACCTGCCCATACGTGCTAAAGAGCCCGTATCCTTCCTTAGTTGTCAAAGGATTATTTCCTCCAAAACGGTGGTGACTGGTCTGCTTTCATGCATATTATTTGATCTATTCTTCTACCACATGAGAATTCAAGTGTAATGAACACCACAGAGTTCCAGTTTATTACTTTGAAATATGAGAACAGTGATATAGGTGTAACTGTTTTCTTATTATCACACTTTAGAGTGCCCCATTCCTCTAATGAAAAGTACTTCACATATTTTATCTTCTAAAGCCCCACAGACTTCTGTATATATCCCAGGCTGCATTGATCAGCACAATTAAAACTGATGTAGAGATGCAGAAAATCTAGTTTCATCACTGAACCAAAGATTTATGAAACACACAAAGAACACATTTCCTGTTTTATTGTATGTATTTTGTGCTTTACTCAAGACAGAATAAATTACTACACCTCAGGATGCATTTGAAATATATATTTTTTAAATAATGCATTACTATGGGATAGGAAATAGCAGTTTCCTCTCACAGTCGCCTGAAATTCTGGTTTGTAACTTCACAGTATATATAAATTTCTAATAGTTTGATCTGAAAGATCTGCTATTGATATTTTTCTAATTCTCATGGAGTTAAAATTGGCCATGCCACAGCTGATTACTTATATTTCAATAGCTTGCGCATCTGAAAATTAATTTTGCTATTAAAGTTCATCATTACTTCCCACTGACAAAAAAAATGTGGGCAAGAAAGGGGTTAAAACATTTTACAGCAGACTCTGCTGGTTGAGTGAGCAACCATCCTCTTCCACAGAGAGAGCAATACACTAGCACATCCTGGAGCTGGGCACACTTGGAGATGTTATTAACTCAGATGGGCTCCCGCAGTTAAGTGCCTAACTCAGAAGGTAGGGGAAGAAATGGAGGGATACATTTTCAGCAGCATTTTGGGACTGCAGTCTGCACAACCTATGTGACAGAACAGACAGGAAGGTTGATTGGCTGGATAAGCATTTTAAATCCAGATGGACTGTTATCCCAATTACACACTTTAAAAAAAATCTATAGGCTTCTGTAAGCAATTTCATGGAGAGAGGGAGGGGAAAAAAATTTAAGCTAATGAAGTACTTTAATTGTGACTATTTCACCAAGCATTACTAATTAATCCACTCAACAGCCCCACAGGATAAATTACTCTGTGACATCCTGTGGGTAATTTGCCTGTTCATCTATGCTTTTTTTTAATCATTAAACATTGGAGCTTAGAAACACTGCACCCCCAAAGGGATTGTTAGTATTTCACTGACACCTATTAAATAATAGTGACAAAAGTGCCAAGAGCCTCCACTTTCAGAATACCTTTATTCCTTCAAGTTCACAGTTCTAAGGTACTTTCATCATTATCCTGAGTGCAGAAATAAGGGTCTTGAAGTTCTGTATTTGAAAAATACTTTTTAGTTAAAAAAAATCACATGTAACTTACATTTCATTACACAAAGAAATAAAAAGCGGTCATGCAAGAGTAACATCACAACTTTAAAATACTGATGTCAGTGGCATTTTACTAAAAAAGTTCTAACTTCACCAAAATCTCTTTTGCAAGTAGGATTTTGCAGGAATGAGCCCAAAGTGTGCCGAGTTATAACATGGAATCGCTGCTCAACAAAGTTCCTGTAACAGACTCAGTTAGGCCATGTGTGCTTCATTCCAAACATGAGATCCAAGCATTGTAACTCAACCACTTGCAATAAACTCATTAAATCAGACAGTGAATTCTATGGTGGCATGTGGTTAATGTGAACTTTTACCTAGTTCATTCAATGGGGGTATTTATACAAAGCTTCATGCTCTTTAGCAGCAAGAACAGTATTCCTATAGCAGCTAACAAGCTTAAACAAGTGATCTAGGGCTATGCTGGTCAGGTAGGAATAAAATAAGTACTTTTCATTTCAGTTTCTGAATACTAGTAACCTTCATGTATTTGTGTTAATGAATGGTAAAAATGAATGAATCTATGGATGAGATTAGGAATAAGAGGAATCTCAGCTACACTGAGCATGAGACCAATCAGCACAAGGAGCTCTGCTTGCATCCTCCAGGTTCAATCAGAGCACAGGTAAGTGCACCTCCTCATGGAATTGCTGTCTCCATTGAGGTCTGGTTTTGCAAAGGTCATCACTTCCATTTGCAATGTTTCTAGATTGATTTAAAATTATATATATATCAAGTGGTAGATTACAGCTTTAAAGAAGTACCCTCTTATAAAACCATATTTGAAGATTTCAGTAACCAAAAGGGAGAGTGGGATTTATAATATCTTCCAATACTACACTCACTAGCAGATCTATTAAGTAATAAATGAGCAACCACTGTGTAAGGAAAACTTGAAAAGGGGAGAAAATGCAAGGTAGTGGGACTGCATTGCACCAAAACCTCACTCTGGAGGAGGACCATAGAGGATGCAGAAAGCAGTTTATATTTTAAGTGTGACCTCCCAACCTTTCACTGTGCCAGCTACATCAAAGAGAGATGCCGTATCTATGATAATTTACACAAATAATCAAATGCCTAAATTTACTGTTCTTTTCTCCCTTTCATGTGTTGCCTTTGATGTCTCAGTCTCCCCATGCAGGTGCAATAATGACCTCAATCAAAAATTGGTATAACAGCACTGTGTTACAGATGAATGTTCCAGCTCTGAGTGGGCACCACAAGAAGAGGTAACACAGGTATATATATAAAAACCTAACCAGGATATAGAAAATACTTTTAAACCTAGACAGTAGGCTAAGTATATTCATTTTGCTGTTCTTTGCGTTTCTATGAAATTAATTAAATAAAAATACATATTTGAATTGAGTTCATGAGCTGCCCTTTTGAGTTCTCTTCCCATAACTTTTTTTTTTAAATGATCTTTTCCATTATTTAATACTATCCTGAGAATTCAGCCTAGAAATAACAGATGATGCTAATTTTGGAGGATGTTTTCTATCAAGTAAAGCTACATTACATTCCAAATTTCGCTCAAAAAATTCAACAGCTAAATGAGTATATCATACAGGGACTCTGCTCTGATAACAAAGTCTAAGTAGATAAAAAAATAAAGCTGTCTTACTAATCAAACTTCCATCTGCCAACAGTCCTTGAGCTTAGTTGGAATATGCATTATTTATTATGCAAATTATGATAATAAGCTATGGAAAGCACATTCCTTCAAAACAAACAGCACATTTCATTAAAAATTGGTCTAGCTCTGTATTTTATGCTGAAGAACAGCATCAAGTTCCCTTATTCACTTATTATAGGAAAGAGTATTTCACATGGCCTGTTCAATGTATTTTTAATTAAAATTCTCTGATTAATAATAAATATTCTGTAGTACAGGCATAAGAACAGATAAAAATACAGATTTAGCATTGCTGTAGCAAAATACATTACATTAGTGGACTTATTACTCTATGCACACAGTCCTAGGAAATACTTATTCAAGCATAAGGAAATTGTCACAAATATTTCTAATGCATACAAGAGGATGAATCATCAGGTGTAATTAATGAACAACCAAACCCATACACTCTCATGCCAACACACTACTCAAAAATTATGAAGCAATAATCATTATACTCCTTTCCACACTTACACGTTTACATGGTTTGTTGTTTTGACTATAAGGAGTTATCTACTTGGGCTTTTCAGTACAGCCATACTTTAATCTTTCCATAAAAAAACATTTATTTACAAATCCACTGCAGAAATACTTCTCAGAAGTCTATTTTGAGGAGCAGTGTAGCTACTGTTCCACATAGGATCATGATCTTCAGTATAGACAACAGGAATTCCCTCAGAATGAGAAGTACTGGAGTAGTGTTACTGATAACAGACAACAGAAACTAGACTAGAAATGCATTACTTTTCATAGATTTTAAAGACCTGCAATATTTTATTGCAGGTTTCTTGTTCAGTGAAGCTCTGTTTTGTAACTAATTTTACTCAGTGTACTCGAAACTTGCTAGTTGAAAACTGGCTTCTGTATCATTTATCTTTTGCACAGGTTTCGAATTGAGAACAAGCTTTTAATCCAGATGTAGTCCTCACATTTGAGACAGAACCAGTCACCTAGGATTGCTATCACAGCTTTCATATTATGTTTCTTAATTCTTCAAGACCTCCTGTAACTATCGCATAACACAGATTTGATCCAGAGATTAAATTCTGCACCGGTTTCCTATGCCTTCAATATTTATTTTTATGCAAATAGTTGCTTCATGAAGCTTTAAATATAGCCTGTAGAATCTTTCCTTCCAGAAAGCATCAGAAGAAAGGAGCCCTGATGGATACAACAACAGGGATCTCTCGGGGCAGCCTTGGTGACATTTGGATTGCACCAAATGATATCACTCTCAGAGAAGAGCCTGAATTACCCTTAAATTTTAGGTAACTAAGCTGTGAATATTTAAGGTTGCAAGCAGTAGCTATTTTTCCTAAGAAACACTGGACAAAAGAAAAGTCTCAATCCTGCATGAGCCAGCTAAGTTCCCTCTTCTATAGTGCTCTGCTATGATGCATTTCCTAGAGTCACGACTATTATGTTTTAGTTTTTAAACTGTACTGACATCAGCTATCCAAATGAATATAAGCCTTCTAAATTTACTCAGTCTGTCAGCGATCTAAGTGAAAATAAACAAACAAAAGCTCACCTAGTTTATTTTTAATGCCACAGTCCAGCAAGAAACATTGTTCCTTCGGGAGGCTCACACCTCCAAAAGACATAAAATATAAAACAATCCAATTTCCCTAACAAGATTAAGAATGACTTAAAGAAAACTTTAAGGCAACACTCAGCAGAGAGAAAATACATGGAACTATTCTGCTAAGTATCAGTTTAGACTGTTTCTGTTTTAACAGGAGCTGGAACTGCATAGCCCAAAATGCTTTATTTCTTCTTTTGTTTCTACTTTTTCCTACTTGTTTCTTAGAACACAAGGAAGGCATACCCCCCTTTATTACCACTTTTTGATCACATCTTTCAGAGAATGCTCCCATTTAACAACATTTCCCTCTCTACCAGAGCTCCAGCGGTCCCTTGGTTCACCTCCCTTCCAACCCAGCTTCCTCAAATAAGCTTGAAAATTTACCAAAACCTCTCAGTTGCACAGATTGCAGCAGGATCAAGTAGTAGCAGGAAACTACCATATACTATTGCCCATCAACATGCCACTGGACTCCCATTACATCAGATCACAATCCACTGCCCTGGCACCAAGCAAAGTGTTTAAGAGGAACATGCTATTACCTGACAAAGGTGCAAATCAAAGATCTTTTATCAAGATTTAAGTTTTGCAGTCCATTAGTGAGATCTGGAGGCAAGCATATTCTCTTTCCTAGTCACTTATGGAAAAACGCCTCTGTAAGAATCAGGTACTCACAGCATCCACAACACAACCTTCAGTCACACTGATCCCACTGGTCTTCAAGGACATTCTAGTCTTGAAGACAGGGGAATGCAGAGGTGTTGCTGTATGTTAGTTTTAATAGAGAAGAAAACTATAGTTTCTTCTGTTTATGCAAAGCACAGCAGACAAGTTTAATCTGCTGGATTACCTATCCAACTGTTCTTTCTGGGTACGGTTTCTATGCTCTTCTCTCAAGGTCAAAAAGCACCAAAAATAATTCTAAAGTACCAGAGATTCCCAGAGACTAACCTCAGCTGTTACACTTCCACATATTTACCACAAGCATAGGAGTGATAAACTGGTAAAGACTTATTGATTTTGGAGAGTCTCCAGCCTGACTTTTTTCCTCCATTTGAAGTTTTCTCCTGCAAGTTCACAAAGTTATGTCTCATGGTTTTGTTTTCTCAGTTCAGCTGGGAACTTAGGAAATAGATACAGAAGGTAAAATACATTACAGTTCACTTCTGTAAGGCCTTGGAAGCAATAGAGCCATGCAAATGTAGTATTCTAATAAGAGCTAGACAAGGCCAAGGGGAATATGCTACTAATAACAAATTTTGAAGACTGGAAGACAGGCAGAGTTTCTGTACAATTCATTTTATTACTTAATGCTCATCATCAATTTTCCTAGCACAGTATTAAAACTCACAACACAGTACAGATGATTCAAATATTTTCGATTGTAATTTAGTCACTTTGTTCACAGACACACTGTATTTGAACCTCAATGAATTTCTGGCATATCTGTATGAGGGCTTCATAAAAAAAATACAGCTTTAATGAAATAGCCCTTTCTATCAGCCTTCTTTTTATTACACGCTTGTTTCAGAACAGAGAAAAAACACTTATTATATTCAGAATATAAAAAACCATATTTATATGTACAATAACTGCTTTGTTTTTATGTACTTCTTTGAGTTCCATCCTGGTTTACAGAAGCTGTTTTGTTGCTTAATAACATAATGCCAAGAGACAGACCAGAACAAGTAGCAGAACAATCAAGAAATATTATAACTTCTCTCTACATCAATTAAATCCTGCATTTAACTTCTTACTTCTCAGCTACAACCTTAACCACTGCATAACCTAAGAATAGTTACTGTAGGTTAAACAAACACTGAATGCATGGGTAAAACAGTCTTCAGACCATGGACAAGACTTATCTCCTTGGACAAGCCAGTAACAAAACTTAGATAGTTGCATAACTTATTACTCTTTCCTTGCTTCTGCTACCACTAGTCTTTTTTCCTTTGTAGATTCTTTTCCTTGAAGGTAGCCTTAAGAGAAGCCTGCAGTAGATACAACATCTTATTCTCAGTCATATAAGAAAGAAATACTTTTAAAACCAGCCCTACTACGAGAAAAGAAATTATTTTATGTAAACCCTCTTTCTCCAAGTTTTCTAACTAAAGAAAAAGAAACTCAACTTAGCATAATTGTAACTACATACTAGCGCATCTCTATTCGCTCTACCTCATCCTCACAAGTATTAATCATCTCTTACCACTCTCAAGCAGAGCAACAAAATCCTAGGCTACAACAGAGGAGGAAACAACAAAATGCAGCAGCCAGAAACACAAAACAAAAGGAAAAACCTGCTTACCATTGTAACACCTCGAGCAGGCAGGGGTTTCCAGAAAGACAGCCTTACCTCCACTGCCAACCCTTAAATAAGGTCTGGGAAGGAGTGGATCCTGGCTCCACCCCTTCCAGTCACTCAGGTATGTTGCATTGCATGTACCTGAGTTCCCCTGGGTTGGCCTTGCCCTCCCACCAGGTGCTCAATCACTGGTTCAGGCTATGACTTAACATTTCCTCTATAACAGCAGAATGAGTTTCTTGGTTTTGTATTTATTTTTTTCTCCTCTGTTTGTTTCTAATCTAGAGTTTCTCAGGTACTCTCAGGGCTATGTTGTCTTTTAACAGGTGGTAGACAAGTAGCTAAGATGTTTCAAGGGCCTAGAAACAGTTTGATACCCGCACATATCTGAATGCAGCCAGACGCAGCAATTCAAGGATTTGTCATCATAAACTTGATTCAAGTCTCTCCTGTGTTTAGACTAGATTCTACATTTTTTCCTAGATTTCTAGGTGATGTGAAGAAGCGGAGCTATGGGAGAAATTGCAGGGTACAATAACATCAGGAGAGCACAAGTTCTCTTGTCAAAGCAGATCCACGAAGGCAAGAAAACTCCAGCAGCAATGGCAGACCATTCCCCTGCCCTGTCCCCGAGTCTTTTTTGTGTAGAAAGGAATCAAATGGAAAGACGAATTTGTATATCAGTGTAAAGGTTGCAGCTCTAAGAGAGGGGAATTTTGTTCTTCATAATATTGTTCACCCATTCTGTAAAAAATCACTGCTAAATGCAACATCTGAAACCCTGTGGAGCAGTGGGTGGAAGCCCCTTTTTCAGTCTCTCGATATTGTGTGGTGTTACGTTCTATGGACATTTTGTGTTGCAAAAGATATCTGAAAGCAGCACATTTTCTAGGTGCCAATAAACTCACTGACCTAACCTAACAACCTTTCCAGAATTTTAATTTGGGCCCCACTATTCTTTAGCTTTAAACTGTTAGTTCAGGCTTACTTTAAAGGGTTGTTGCTTATCAATGCACATCAGATTTTAAAGTCTTCCTGAGTCTTTTAAAAACAATGTTGCTGATGATTGGCATGTTACTGGATTAAAGGAAGGTCAAAATATAAAGCACTGGGTTTAATTGTTTTGTTTTGTTTCTCTTTTCCTATGGCCTTGCTCGTGCTGTTGTTTTAGTACCACCTCCAGCCATGTGAGACTTCCTAGGTTCTCCTCTTTTCAAAGTGGATTCATTGCCATGCATGATTGACTTCTCTCTGTCTCTATGAGCTTGTTTTTCATTTTTATTCTTCCTTCATACTTAACTATTCTTTGTGTTTTTATTGGGTGTTGATGGCTCGATTCTTAAGGAGTTAAGAACCTGTTTCCTTTTTCCTGTAGTAGTACTTGCCAAAGGTTGTCAGTTTTGTTACATATAAGTGACCATGAGGTTGGTATTTCTTTTGTGACAGAAATATAGGAAATGGGAAACTGAAGTTTAAAAGTTGATGAAAGTCATAAAGAACCTGATTCTACTTCTGACTGCAGAAAGAAGGCATTGTTAATACCTTGCATTTATTTACTTCAATGTTTTCAAAGCAATGTTTTTATCTGGGAGCAAATAACATTTCTAATCTTATTCAGATGAATATGGTACATAACTGCTCGTTTTTCACAAGCAATTTTTTCATAGCTTCCATTTATTGCATCTCACACCAACCTGTTGACTTTGCTTTTATTGCCTGTGGAAAGTACTACTGGATACAGAGTAAATAACATCTACAATAAAGTATAGCTACCACCTGAGATTATGAGATGTGTGATTATTCTTTTCATTGCAGCATATTTTTTTCAGAATTCTTTCTTTCCTTGTATGGTAGATATGCTAGAAACCCTAAGTTACTTCTATTTTTCTGTATTTTACAAAGATAAAAATGCACCCTTTTTACTTTTTTTTTTCCCCACAGGGCAACAGGCTGATAATTGCTCTTTTCCACTGCTCAGTCTAATTAACTTTTTGTAATGATTTTATTTGAGACCATTGACCAGATTTACACTGAATTCACTAATAACACAGATTATGCAAATGGAAAATAAATTTATTCTCAGAGAACCATAATCATAGTCATAGTTTGATAAAGGAGTTTAATAATTGGTTTTGATAGGACAAATATTGAGACTTGTACTCCATAACATAATGCAGATGCTGTAGATTTTACTTGCACTTTCTGGAGCTGGGGGATTAAGGCCAGGATAGTTTTTTTTTCTCATATTATGTTTTTTTTTCCTTTTTTTCCAGTACCTGACAAATTCTATCACCCTAGTCATGATAATTCATGTCAAGATTAAAGAAACATAGATGAATTTTAAAAGATATCTGTATATGTAATATGTTTGTGTTCCAAGTTTCCTAAAATTTCTTCCTTTGACCTCTTTGGATTGTGGTTTAGAAAACCAAAGAAAAAAGGATAAAATTAAAGGACAGAAATAAAAAATACCATTTTCTTAATCAAATATCTCACTAGGCAGCCAGATGAGTAATTTTGCCCAGCTTATATTCTGTTCTGTTCTGCTATTAGCCTATCATCCTTAATTTCTGCCACTTAAAACATGTTCTGGACAAAAAAAGTAATCATATGGCACTCATTCACATAAGGGAGGAAGAAAATTTATTTGATAGATAGTGTGCTGTAAATTAAAATTTGCAAGTGTGTGGGTTTTGCAAATAACTTAGTCATTGATAAAACTACGTGTTAATTAAGTCTAAAAGATAATAAAACTTGTTAACTCACAAACTAAATGAATTTTCATCAAATGCACAGGATGTGTCCAATACCTCTGGGGATATAAAAGGCATTTTCAGATTTGCAGTGAAAATGTAATGCTGAAGTTACCTTTACTGATTGCAGATTTGCATATGGCAGTTTACAGAAGTGTGCAAAAAAAAGCTCTTGCCTTCCAAGAGAGCTCTCTGTAGTGCCATTCACTATGGCACTTGGGCTGTCTGTATTTCCCTGCTGTTACTTCTGAATCACAAATCAAAAACTCAGTATCTGTATAGCTCAGCTGATGAATTCTTCATCGCTAATGAATTTTAAAGTGTTTTTTTCATATTCCTTTATATGCATAAGATCAATCCAGACCACCATGCTAGCCAGCAGTTTGGAGGGAGGTCCTCTCTTTGAAGCCGTTCAGAAGAATAAACTTAGACTACAACACAGATCCACTTTCACCTCAGACAAGAAAAAGCAGACCTTGCAGCAACTTTCTTTCCTGCCTTTGCCATTATTGCGTATGATAGAGATAACAACTGTGTATTTTTTACATTTTCTTAATGAGATCACAGATTGGGAAAGTAAATCCCCCCTTGTGGAACAATCGTGAAAATTGACAATTACTAGTATTAACTGCTGCTTTCTCTCCTCTATTTATATCTGCTACTGACATCTTTGCAAAACACATGTATGAGTAATTTATACAAACCTTGCCAGGGAGTTCTGTGGGGTTACTTCAACGTGGAAGAGTTGATGCCTTCTCCCTTTAAGTCCCTGCTGGCTTTGAGCCCCAAACTACTTGTGCTCTGTTTCTCTTACTGCATATTGGAAAATGATACATATATATTTTTTATGGATATCTGTAGGAAATGGAGAGAAAGTTTGAAGTGTTTTAACTTAACCCATACAAAACAATTAAAACACATTTTTCACCTTAGGGCTTAATATGTGAAAAATGCTGTGGAGTAAGCTCCCAGAAAAATGGTCCTAGCTTTAGCTTGAAAGTCACCTCTGGAAAGAATGTGTGTTTTATTTTACATATGACATTTCTTACTTCTTTAAATTTTAATTTTGTTAGGATATATTTAGCACATCAAAACCTACATTTTAAATAGAAGACTCCATGCTTTTATACAGAAGTTTTGCTGAGCACGCGGTAACAATCTTTTGTGGGATAATATGAAAGACACACTACCAATTGTAAGAATAAAGAATGAAGAAAATCTCTCTGTGGCAATATGGAGACAGAGGCATCCTTTCACTCTGCTCTGTGCAGGTGCGGCCGAACCTCGAGCACTGTGTGTAGTTCGAGTGCCAAAGGATGGCTACAAAGATGGGGAAGGGTCTACAAGGTAAGATATGTGAGGAGTGGCTGAGGCCTCTTGGTTTGTTTATCCCTGAGAAGATGAGGCTGAGAGGCCTTATGATGGCCTGCAGCTTCTCACAAAGGGGGAACAGCAAAAGCATTACATCCTTTCCACTCCTGTGCATTGACAGAGGGGCCACAATTCTATGGAGCATCATCAGATCTCATGTCCCAGCTTTCTGCTTGCTTTTGGTACACACCCAATAGTGAAGGTAGAGCCTCCTCTAGGTCAACCAGAAGTTGCAGCCAGTGGTTAGGCAGGTCATACTTGGCTCCCCTGGGCAAGATTTCCAAGGAGAAGCCACATGATACTGTGTGTCTGGCATCATGCACCTGTCCAACACTTACAAACAAAGAAGGCATTGGGAAATAAAGCACAACTAATAATTATGAATCTCCTTAACATCATAAATACGGCCAAAAGGCCCAGACTAATTTACTAACACATAGCTGTACTTTTATCTCTATTCTTTTCCTTATGTTTTTAATCATAGTGTCAAGTGTTATTCATGTAAAGAGAGAGTATCACCATTGAGCCCCGAGAAACAAGTGTACAGTCTCACAAGACAGAAGAGGCAAATTATGTCTGTGTAAAATATTAGAGTGGTGCTATGAAGCAACACAATAATTTTGGTGTTAAAATTCAAAATCCTACAAAATGCTATTTTTATTTGTATCATGTTTTCTTGTCTCCTAGAAAAACTGGTTCTAAGAAAGATGTCATTTGCTCTTTAGGTATGGAGCTGGGCAGTTCTTACAAATAAGTCAGGATAGACCTGTGTTATATCTTTCAATAAACTAAACAAGATAATGTTAGAGAGAATGGATAACTCTTTCTGACCGAGATTTCCCACATGTGTGTTTATGAATTCCCATACCTAAATTCTTTCATCAGATACAAACACGTGAGCCCCAATCTTAGCACACATGTTTATAGAAGTGCTTCAGAATTCCCAGTTCCCAAAAAGCTTTATAAGTGTTTTATACAGCTATGAGTACAGAAAATTACTCTAATGAGGAATCTACTTAAATTTAATGGCATCATTTAATTGGACTGTTTAAATTGCTAATCATTTTCTAAGTATTACTTTCTAGGTTGTTTTTAGTGGATAGTTTTCCCTTTTTGTTTTTGCTGGAGAAATTTAGTAATAATTAACTGACCTAGTGTTCAATTACGCTGCTGAAAATAAGCTATGAGACATGTCATAAAGGGAGACTATTAACAGGATTTGAATTTATGACCTTCAAAATATGAAGCAAACACTTTATCCATGAGGTCACACAAACTTTCAATATGGTCTAAGAATTTATGGTCACTAGGTCAGCTTTACTCTTGTTTTTGGTTGCACAGGAGCATACTGAGAATAAGATTAAAAATTATATGAGAAGAAATGTAACAGCAGAATGCTTGAGAAAACTCGTTTCTCTTAAGAAATCAGCTCCATAGTGTGTTGTGGTGTTGTAGAAGTTGATCCTAATGTATATTTTGAGTTTATTTAAAAGAAATATAAGTCCATACCTTTCTCCATATTAATTCACAGGTTTTCATTTTTCAGTATATTTATTATTAGTGGCTCAAGCAGCAAAACAACACAGCTGTGAGCATCCTGGTGAAAGTTGGCAGCTGTATATTTTAAGATATTTTTGGGAAATTTGGTTCCCATGACTGATCTAGGGCAGCTGGAGATCTGTGAACATAAACACCCACAGCAAAGCCGAAGTCAATGGGAATTACTGCATGTGGCTGGGTAGTGGTTGTGACACCAGGCACATTTTAGGACATGAGAATTTCATCTCAGATTCCCGTTAGCCTGTAGTGCCTTCTACTCTGCTATAACAAATGATGGTAAGATGCAAACTAAATCCTGTTTACAGCTAACATATAGGACCCAGTTTGAGATGGAAAACTTACTCAATACATTGGCCTCTTGACAGCTAAACAATTTGTGCCACATTTTCTTTTTCTTTTAAGACAAAGTATATGTCTCTACTTCCCTCATACATAGAGTTACAAAAGTTTGCCACATTTTCTGTAAAATACTTGACTATGCAGAACACTATTACAGATAAGGGCTTTAGAAATGAATGCTCCAGTAGCACAGTCAGAAAAACAAAGCTGTTGTAGTTTCTAGCTATCAGGAATCCCAAAAGTTTCCTTGTACACTATCAGCTGCTTGTGATTTAAACAGCAAAGCAGAACACGGTGCAATTATGGACAACTTGCAAAACTTGAGAAAGCACTGACATGCTTTTTTCTGAAATAAGCATGGACACACACACAAAAAAAATTCTTTGGCACAAATCAGGGGGTGTACTACCTGAACTCTTTTGGATCGTTGGTGAGGAGTGTGGCATTGTAGCACAGCAGTGAGGTGCCAATAGTTGGTTTCTCTGTTCCTCATGGTTATGTGGCTCTGGGTACTGTTACTAGTGTTACTTTACAGAAATAGTTTTAGGTGGTGGACTGGGGCAGAGGGAGAAGTGTAAATGATTAGAATTAATTAAAAAGTATAAAGAACATGTTCTTAGATTTTAATAATACACCTAATAATAACAGCTCCCAGTAACTTGCTGCTATATGGGACAGAAAAACCCATGTGCAAACATATTTACCAGCTCTGATTTTTAAGACAAGCAAAGCCATTTTTCAGCTGTAATAGGGAGGCATGGTCTGCATTGTCAAATATGAGTCCACTTCAGGCAAGGCTTATGACCTTAGTCAAATATTCATTAAGGAGGAAAGAAGTATTTGTAGTGACTTGTTTATTCTAGCTCTTGCTCACACTGATATGATTTTCTCCTATGGGTTATCACATTGAAAACTTCCTTACAAGTAACTTTACCTCTCCAAAAAGTTTCCAATCAAAATCCAACTTTTCCTGCTTTTCAGCCCTGGAAAAAGAAAGTGGTCCATTTAATCAGCAGCACCCACTTCCACAGCCCCCAGCATGGAGCAAGGTGCTGGCGAGGTGGGTAGAAGGAGAAGACCTCTGCAGGAAAGGTGCAGCATTCTTATGTCCTGTCTGTAGTCTCAGGCAATTCAGAAATTCAGATTAACAATGTTTGAACCATCACCAACACTAAGGGTGAAACTGCTAAATACTTTTATTGGTCTCTCTTGTCTCTTGAGCTATCCTGTGGAATCGATTGCAAAATTACATCTAATATAAAAAGAGTAGTGTGTTTCAGCTATATTACAGATGCATTATTGCCTGGATAATATGAAGAGGATGCAATAAAAATTACATTCAGATTTGGAAACATTTCCTTCACACATTATTTGAAGCCATTTTTAATATGCATGCCACTAGTAAGATAATAATTAATGTTTTTATGGTACTTTCACTGCTGGTTCTGAAAGTACTGTGCAAAGGGGAGCAGATGCAACTATTTCTGCAATTATAAGAAGAGATTAACATGCAGACAACCTGCAAAACATGTTCAATATAGTGGTATAAATTAGTGACAAGCTTGGTGGAGATGTTTGCCTTTATTGGCTTTTCAGTATTGCGGAAGATCAGCTACTTGCGACAGTAATAATGACTAATGGAAATGAAAGTGTTTTAAATTGATTCTGTCTATATAAATTAATCATCTCTTTCATTAAAAGAAATGCCTTTTCTAGGGAACCGAATTCTTCACGCACTGGTATAATTTAAGGAGAATTAGTTCCTTTTTAATGCACTTTATAAATAACTTAAAAACTATTCAGTGGGCATTATGTTCTTTACAGGTTCTGAAATACCACCAAGGTCCTCATTAACCTGCTCTCTTAAGCAGAGAACTCTCAACAAGGCATAGTCTTAATGTGAGGTTTCTGTTTCTTCTGACCAGTTCTTATCACAGTGCAATGGCAGACACAGTTCCCCACTGACTGGGCTCTGTATGAAGTCTGTGTAGAGCATGTTTCCACCAGACTTCATCTTATTTTAATTGGAATATTTATTTAAAAACTAAACAGATATACAATATAAATTAAGGCAGCTTATCTTGTGTTTACCAGAACATGTTCCAAAAATATCCAAATGCATTTGTAACCAATCCTCACTTCAAAAGAAATGGTAACTTCCCTCTTCATGGAGCTCTTTTTTCCTAATGAGAGTTTAGTGTATAATTGATCTTAGCTTTCCTGATAAACATTGTTTTACTCTGTGTTAACTCCTAGCAATCCTGCTTATTTATTATTGAGTTATTCAGTTATTTTACTTGTATGGAAAGTGATTTAATGAAAGCATGTGAGAAGGTCATTTTGTGTGACCTGTGTTCCATCAGGGATTTATTTAAATGTGATTATTTTGTTTCTGTTCCTGACAAGGGAGTAGTTTTGAGCCGGGTATTATGATGCAGGCTGCCCACACCCTGGCCTGGCCTCATACACGGCAGGAATGCCAAGGCACTTTCTCTGGGCAGCTAAGCGTGGGAGATAGCAGCCAGTGTACATGCCAAAGGGCGTGTGGTCTGCTCTACTTGCTCTTTTGTACTCATGAGGGCACATATATCAGCAAGCATGCTGAGTCTGTGCCAGTATTCAGACTACATTGGAGGGGTAATCAACAGAGGGATATCTAAGGTCAAAAACTTTCTGATACCTTCTAGAGAGCCACTTGGTGGGGAAGGCGCACTGCCATAGCAGCCCCCTGCCAAACCATCATTACCACAGGAGGATAAGGATATGACTCCCCAGAATGACTCTCTTCCCTTTAGCTGGGACCAGTGCTAGGCAGACAGTGGGGCTTTCCTTTACCCCCAAGTGCACAACTCCATACATGTGCAGGATGGGCGTACCCCATATGAGCCAAGAGAATGCACAAATATGTCATTTCAAGTACTGCACACAATGCTGACAACAGACATACACATTAATTCCTCTTTTCATTACTTCACTGCAAGGTACAGCAGTCATCTCTCAGGCCTACTCACACCCTTTCAGTGACTGCTTTCCATATGTATTCAGCTATTAAGTTTTACTGGGAAGTTGGTCATGGAAAATGATGTTCAGCCTTGGGAGCCTGGGTGTGGGCTGGAAAATTCTAGGACTATGCAAGGGAGATCTTGCAGTGGGAGTTTATATCTGAGATATAAAGGCAGCATCTCGGTCCAGACAATTTCTCCTCAATGGAAGAAACAGCAGTGGCAACATCCTAACAACCAGCAGTGGCAATATGAGGATATTGCAGTATACATCATAATATTGTGTTATACTGTAATTTTCTTTCTAATATTAATCTGCAAGAGCTTCCAGGGATATTTTGCTACTGAGGTTTTCAAACCTGAGAGGGAACATAGATCCTGGATTACAAACCATTGCTCATTCATCAAAGACAGTCTCAGTCTCTCAAGTGGCTTCACAGGGACAATCAATATAATGATAGAATTTGGAAATAGCGTTACTCTGAGTAACATTTTACACTGAATTGTGAAAATCAAGTTTGAAAGCAGTCTAGCCAGATGGTCTGATTGAGGTAAACAGTTGAGCATTCAGTGGCAATAGAAACAAGTGCTCTGGTGTTAGCTTCCCTTCCATACCTACTGACCTCACAGACTATATTCTGCCTTGCAGCATTGCCTCCAGTGTCCATAGAAGTTTATGCTCCATCATGGCCACACCAGACATTTATTGTCACTCTTGCAAAAGATATTGTTGTCTTCCTTTCTCTTGCTTAGCCTCAGCATCAGCATAGCAAAACAGTATTTTTAGGAAAAAAAACAGGTGGTTTTTTTTCATCATGGACATCTTACAGGTTCAGTAAACATTTATTTTTTAAATACTGTGAAAAAATGATTAAGAATACTAGTGTCTAGTCAACATTTAATCTTGATGCAGTGATAATGTGTTTCACTAATCTGAGGCATTGAGAAAATATTTGCAAAAGAGAAAGAAGTGGACAAAAATATCTGTCAAAATTTTGGCAATTTGGTGGTGCAGCCATATCTCCCAGTTTGAAGAGAGATAAAAAAAATGAAGGGGCTTATTGACTGGATTATACAGATTCCCCAGCACAAACATGTGTGGGATCAGGACCAATACTGTGTCCAGTGACTTTACACATCCTAGTGGTAGCCATTTCACCACTTGGGAGGAGGATGATGAGACGTGGAGGTAGGATTGCAGTGGCACACTCATTCTCAGGACCACCACAATAACAGAGACCTCACCAAGAGCCACAATAAGGCAGTTCCTGCCCCAAAGACTTCCTCTGGCAGAGACATCAGTTCAGGCTGAACAATTCCATTGAATAAACAGGGCACTGTGGTGTTTCTTTCCAGTGGTTTACCTGCATGGGTCCAGACCATGGGAATAGAGAGTAGGGCTGCTCCTTTGTCTCAGCAATATTTTCTCATTTAATTACACTGAACCTGAAGTTTCAGCTTTAATCTTGAATTATCATTCATACTTCAGAGTTGTTTATAGCAAAAAGGAACAGGGGGATTCTGGAGCTGATTTAATCTAAACACAGAAAGCTCAAGGCTGTCCAGACCTATAAAATGAAATAAATAAACTCCTTTGAAGATCAGAATTGTAAAAAGAACAGTTTTGTTAGGTCTTTATTTAGCTCCAAGGAAATTAAATTTATGTTGCAGGAGCTAGGTGCGCTGTGTGTGTGTTTGCTCCTTATTAACTTGAAAGCCTCTGCTTGTGCAAGAAGAAAATAAAGTCTTGGCACTACCAAGGCTCTATTTGTTATATAACTTGTTTTGGTTTATTTCTCAGTAGCATTTATAAGGTTGTGTTCATGAAATGAATTTCTAGAGTAGCTTAAATAATTAATGAAAACAGAATGTGTATGAAAAAAATAATTCATTAAATGGATATGTAAATGTCCATGCAGCCATATAAAGGATACAGAAAGTATAATACACAAGTATGTGAAAATATGACACAAGGTAAGGGACAAGCTTGGGAATAAACCTTTGAATCAAAGATGAAGGACAAAATTCTCTATGCAGGAATGAAAGTGGTTGTTTTTTTTTTTTGTTTTGTTTGTTTTTTTAACATTTTTATATTTAATATTTAAAAGAAGGAAAATAATGACGAGATTTCCAGAATTTTTATGTTAGTGACCAGATTAATAACCTCAAAAAAGGCTTAGGAAAACACTAAGTATTCTTTTTGTAGCAGTGTTGGAGTGGTGTGCATAATTTTCCCTTATAACAAGGAAGGCAATCAAAGCTGTAGGCCACTGCTACCAACAATAATGGGTAGCTTCTGTGGCAGCAAAGGAATGACTGCAGAGGAGACGTGAGGAATGCTACAGAGTCACAGGTCAAGGTTTAATGGCTAGCGAAGCTGAGAGCAAGATTCCTGCAATTCCTCCTTTGTGCTGATTTGGTTTGATAAAAAATCATTGAGAGGGCATGTTCACAGATATAGCTGGTAGCCTTTTTAAAGTTAAAGTTTAAATATGATAGATGGAATTGCACATCAGTGTGTGTTCATCAAGGAAAGGCAAGGTATCATCAAGTCATAGCATAAGAAGCTATAAAGAGGATCTCTGGTAAGCCTTACGTTGTATATATATGCAGTAGCAAAAAATAGATACTCTTTCTGTCATAATTACAATAGTTTTGTTATTACCTTCTGTTAGCACAATAGTTTCACTACCTAAACCCTGTCAGTTTTAAAATGTGTATTATGTAGCAGTCTTCCCTTGATGACAGTATAACTTGATAACTGATCATTATTTATTTAAATCACCTTCCCAGGCCATTTCCTTTTGAACTAGCAAGCCTGAATTTAAAACAGAACATTAAACATTCTAGGATACAGTCAGGTGGGCAGCTCTACCCAGAAGGCATCTCAAAATCATTTGCATCTCAAAATCCCATTCCATGGCATTTCACGAATTTTTCACAGAATCACAGAATTGTAGGGGTTGGAAGGGACCTCAGGAGACCATCAAGTCCAATCCCCCTGCTGAAGCTGTTTTCCTACCACATGTTGCACAGGTAAGCATCCGGATCAGTCTTGAATATCTCCACAGAAGGAGACTCCACAGCCTCTCTGGGCAACCTGTTCCAGTGCACCATCACCCTTACCATAAGGAAGTTCTTCCACATATTTTTCCAAATATTTTTATATTTTTCTATGTTCAGATTTTAAGCCATTGTTTCTTGCCCAATTACTATGCACCATTGAGAAGAGCCTGGTCTCATCCACTTGTCTTCCACCTTCCTTTAAATATTTATGAACACTAATCAGATCCCCCTTCGTTCTTTTCCCCAAGCTGAACAGATACAGATTTTGTTATGAGCAATAAGGTAACCACTGATTTCCACGGAGATAAGAAGTGCATGTTAGCCCAGTTAATTCTTGAACACTCTAACTGAGCTATTAGTAGTCTAGTCAAAATGCTATCCTTTGTAGCATCCTAATTAATGCAGAAAATCCATATTAATAAAAACAGTTCAAATTGTTGGTAACTGCATTCCTAGATCCCTCTATCTCTGACAGGATAATAAGTAAATGAAATGTGACACTGCATCTCCAGCTCCCAGCTTATCAGATACTTGGGTACAGACAGATATTATCAAAGAGCTGTTGCCCAAGGAAGTAACTGCTTTTTACTGTGCATCAGGAAAAGGTGTCTGAATTAGAAGGGACCTTTTCCATTTTGCCATTTAATATTGTGCCCCAGTTGAACTTATAAAAAAGCTTAAAAACAAAACGTAGTTTCACTCAATTTCTTACTACAGTAATGCCATTCTCAATTAGTACATTGTCTTATTTATGTCAAAATACTGGAAAAAATATTCCAAAACATGATGAAATAATGATACGTGGGGCCTGGTATGGTTATTTTATATACAACAAAAGCATTCTTACCAATAAGTGATGTAATGACATTTCTGATACACAAGCTTGGTCTTTGCCAAGAGATCTAGTGTTTTTCTTGATTGTTTTCCTCTAGGCCAAAGATCTCTTTGGAAAAAAAAAAAATTCTTCAGTACAGTGCTAAATATAATCCTGAGGAGCCTTTTGGATATTGAAAGAGTCTATGAGACACATGGATCCATGGACTATGATGGATTTCCTAATGCAGCAGTCACTGCATACGGTCCTTCAACAAGAGCGAAAAGTACTGATGAAAGTACTTAGAAAGAAGCTGGTCCCTTTCCCTCTGGAATCACTCATGGTGGAGCTGCTGAGGTCCTGCATGGAGAATGGGAAGGAAGCAAGGACATACATGTACAGTGGAAAGCGTACTTTGGAAAGCAGGAAGCCAAGGAGGTCAGGCTTTGCCTGCCTCGATGTTCAGATGTTACTGTGAGCCTACAAAACATTTGTCCCTCTGCATATTTATATATGTAAAAGCACTGCCTGTAGTGTGGAAGACTTTATTTTAGTGTCAAACTTGTACTGGAATCAGTGGGCTGAATATGTTACTTTTATTCCACTGTTGAAATGTTCATGTTTGCCAAAAGCAAAAGTTCTAATTGTAAACAAATATTTTGTCTGAGTTTTCCAAGCTATAAATAAGAAGAATAATGCTACGTTAGACAGCAATCCTTCAATTAGTTTTAATTCACTTCTGTAAAACCATTGAAGATGCATAGCATGATGTATGGTGAGGTAGCTACTGTCAGCAAATCAGAAATGGCAAATGTCATGCATGACACTAACCCAATTGGCAGTATTCAATGGGATCAAAAGCAGCTGGAGTGGAGAGAAATAGTTTTCTGTTCTTTGTTTAAAAACCTGCTTGGTAAATCTTGCTCATTAGAATTTAATGTTAGTTTTCAGTGATTCTTGAGTCAATGCTTCAGTGACAGCCAAAAAACCCATAGACAAATGCAGTCAAGCAGCAACAGAACTGCACTTTGAAGACATTTTCTTACAGATTCTATTGAGCTATGAGCACTGCCAATGCCAGTGGAAACAAAAGCAGGAATAAAAACATGTTCCAGAGCCTGGTGTCTATGTCTCCCTGCTTATGTGGTCCTTAGATGCCCCTTTTATGTTTCACTAATGGCAACATTGAGATGCAAAGCACTAGACCAGCACTAAAAAAAAAAAAGAAAATAAAATACAATTAAATAAAGAAAACATACAGCAAATAAGTGGGCATAATAGGCAATTCTTACAGCTGTCTGAAAGCTTTAGAAATGTAGGTTTAATTTTATGGTCAGCTGTGTGGAAAGCTGATGAAACAGAATGTGGTGCATCAGTTAAGTACCAGATCAATTGTAGCTGAGCTTCCCCAGTCCCAGTAGGACAGTGCAAAGCCCCCATATCAAACAAGCCAGAACCTAAGGACAACAATAAAATAAAGGAAACTGGGATTTGAGCCCAAAAAGAAAATGTCTACATCTGAAAATGGGAAAAAGAAGTATGGAAATTTGTGCCACAACTGTCTTAGGATGTAAAACTGCCAGCAAGTATACACAGAGCATGACACATGGAGAATGCGAGTGACTCAGATGAAGTTAAGCTAATTGTAATACCAAAAAAAGAGAACAGGAATTTTGTCCAAACAACTCAGTCATGCATGGCCTTCAAGAGGTGAATAGGTTTAGCAAGTGTACTGCCATGCACATATTAATGGAAAGCATTAATCTCCCACTCAATGCCCCGCTAAAATTATTCCCTATCACATAATCATAGAGCATCCCAAGTTGGAACTGACACATAGATCATCAAGTCCAACTTCTGCCTCCGCACTGGATCTCCTTAACGCTGCTCTGAGCCCTAGATAAACACGTCCTTCATTTTTTTTTAAGCAAGTTGAACGATAGAATCCACGCTGCCTGCTTCATTGCCATGCAAACACACCAGACTCCTGCTTGGCAGCAGCTGTCCTCTGAGTACACAGGCTGTGAAAGGATGGAAAAAACTGACCCCTGAAGCAGCATGGGGAGTGATAACCCTAAATGCTAAACACTGCACTCATTGATCCCTCCATCTCAGTGGCTACATTCACAGCCTATAGCTCTGTAGTCTAGAGATATCTGTCAAGAGAGAGGACCGAAGCTGGGGATTTAACTGGTGTGTAGCAATGGAAGCGAGAAAAGTATTAACAGCTTCCTATCAACAGCTTTCATCTTCTGCAGCTGTTTGAGGAAATGGCTGGCTTCAAAACAAATTAGTGGAAGCTTTGAGGACTACGTTTCAAATAATCGCAGAAGGAAATGGGAGGAAATAGAGGAGTCTTTTTCATTATACTTTATGCTAAATAAATAGATAAATAAATAAATAAAATAGTATGCTTGCTATATTCCTGTTCTGAGATTAAAAAAGGTGCAAATGAAATTTAAAAGTTGAGCCTGTTAGGATTTGAACCAGCTATCTGCTGTGAAGTGCTCTTCATCCATAGTTGTGTGCTAAGAGGCTGCTGGCAGTAGAGGCAAGAATTCTGGCTCTGCTATCAAAATTTATAGTGGGAGGGGATTTTCAATATTCAATTTAACAGTAGTAATAGTAGTAATAACTATTATTATATGATAATTATTATTGTTATTGGTGTTGTTGTTACGGTTATTATTGAGGGTCATTGTACAGAAAGATATGAAAGGTGAGCCACCAAAGAATAAAGGTAAGAAATAAGTCATGGAGATGATATTTATTTGTGCAGACCAAAAGGCACATACCTCAGAAATGCAAATGTTATTGCCTTAATTACACGGCTGAAATTAGGTACTGTAGTGGAAGCAAAGCTGTTTCTTAAAGATATATTTTGGATCAATTGATCAAGCAATCAGGGCATTGAGCTTTTATTTTCAGGAAAGATTGAGCATCAGACTACAAAACAAATGAAAGGCCTGCTATACTGCTCATAACCCTTGCTGGAGGATTTACAACCAAAGCTGTTGCTTTTTACGACAGAACGAAAATGTTATTATCCACAGAATTTGTCACAGTGGGAAACCCTTTTATGTGGTTCATCATTCCCCTTGTTTTTTAATTATAGGGTAGTGGATGAACTCTGCCACCCTGTTAACTGAGTGTCATCTTATCTATAAAGACAAGTGACACTACTTACAATTCGAAGTCCTTTTTGAAGGAGAGTAGTCTCCTTGGCTTGAAAAGAATGCATTTTCAGTCTGTGGTTTTATATTAAATAATTCCCCACTGCTGTGCTGTGACACCCAGCACCAAGCAGCTAGCTTTGACAGGAAGACCAGCTAAAGGGCAGGGATGGTTTTAACCCCTGCAGCATTTGTCTGTTGAGTAAGTCCAGACTGGGACAGGGAGAGAGATATTATGAAAGCAAGTGATGCTTCTGAATGAAGGTCATAGTGGTACCAGGGCAGAGACCTGGATCAGCACCCAAACCGTACAATAGCTGGCTTCAAACACCTAAAACTAGCAAAAAGCCATTGCTGAAATTTCATATTTAAAGCAGAGCTAAAAACTGTACCAAACCTTGTACAAATGTGCTGGGAAGACAGGCAGGTTCAGTATCAACAGTGTTCTACCCTCATGTTGGACCTTGGACCTCAACCGGATGGACACTGGTTCTCAGCAACAGCATTGCTTTAGCCATGCTTCTGTTCAAACATTGATTTCAAACTGTTCAATATTGCCAGGCTGTGCCAACTCATGCACCAACTCTGTCATGCCCAGAAGTGCCCCTTTCCAGCTGCAGACCAGCACTGGTGGAGTTGTGTGAAAGGCTTTCCAGACTGCTTCCTTTTCCAGAAGGCAAGCAGAAGACTTTAACCTCCAAAATGCTGAATTTTAACAGACATTATATTCTTTTGTACAGCAGAAAAAAACACTTAGAATTCCTAGGATCCCATTTTTGTCTACTGAAGAAGCTTCTCTGTCTTTTAATTTATCTAGTGTTTTAAATATTCAAGGATTTTATTCTTTAGTGTGAATTGATTCAAAACAGCAGAGTGGGAGTAATAATAGAATAATAGAAACATTAAGGTTGGAAAAGACCTTTAAGATCATCTGGTCCAACACCCAACCCATCCCCACCATGCCCACTGACCATGTCCCTCAGTGCCACATCTCCACAGTTCTTGAACACCTCCAGGAACGATGACTCCACCACCTCCCTGGGCAGAATGAAATTTCACATTAGAAGAAATGGAATCAGTAAGAAGAGATATCTGTCATCATTAAGACTTTTGAGATGAAGAAGAATACTTAAACTTCCAGAGATAAGGAAGGAGCAGTTTGTCACCTGTCCTACTAGCTCAGCTCAGTGCTGTACTTCAGCATGTTACCAGCCTCAGCCCCTGTGATTTTTTGCATCACAGGTAGGGCTGTGGCAATGCCACACTTTCTTTATGTCTCTCTTCACTTGTGGTTCTTGTGTGAATGTGGAAGATTTGGGCCAATTGATTTCTTTTTACTTCCAAATCAAGAGAAATGAAAAAAGATCTTACAGACACTGGTGGTTGTTACTTGAAGCCTCATCACCTTTTGGCTTGTACTTGTACTGTCAGAAATAACAGTAAAAGCATTTTCTCCTTATTATATTTCAGTTGTCAAATAGTCAACTGAAAGCACATAGGAGAGAGGAGGGAAAAGGTAAGTCTAATGAACCAAAGGAGTGAAAAGTAAAGCAGAGAAAAGCCAAATTGAGAAGGAAAAACTATGAAATGCAAAACTCTGACTGTCCTTAAAATCAGTCAAAATCTTCTGAGTGTGTACTTAGTCCAATAGGATCTCCTGGTGGTAAATGGATATAGTCAAAGCTTTTTTATACACAAAGTCCAGCTTTCTGATCATATAAATCTATATCAAATCACTGATTAAATTTGGCAGAAACACCTCCTAATCAGCTACATAACGCACAAGGCCATTACTTTATCGTTTAAGGTATCAGAATGATTGAGTTAAAAGAGATTTGGGTCTGGAATGAAGATAATGCATTCTTGTAATGTTTTCTTCAAGCCTTTAAGATCCACATTTTGCAGTGACAAAAAACTTGGTGGTTTTGTTTGTATTTGCTAAGGAAAAACATAGCATTTCTGGCTCATGACTTAAGAAATACAATAGCACAAATAACTACTAATTTTACAGATACTGGTGGTACCTTGCATTTAGGTGAAGGGCCAGATAGAAGGTGACTTTCCTCATATCAAAAGTCTGTCTTGCTCTGCATGCAATGTTTTCAGTGTTTAGATCAGCCAACTCTATTGCATTCTTTTTTGTTTTTGTTGTTATTTGTTTTTAATTTTTCCTCTTGCCAGACTGGACTTTTCATAAACATTCACAAACTGAATGATCTAAAGTTATGAACCAGGAAGATCCTACAATGAAGCACAGCAGTATTGCTCAATACACCTACCTAAGAAAGCTTTTTCCTTTTTTATCTATTTTTTCCCCAACAACCAGGGTCTGAATCCCATGAAGAGGTGTAAGGTGACTGTGTTCTGTTTGATGAAAGGCCCTATAAATTTATAGAGATCTATCTCAACTTTAGACCAAAGATCTGCTGAGTCGGGAGGCAGATATGATAGATCCTCTGAAAGGACTGCTATAAATTCAAAGAGCATTTAGTGCTAGAAAAACTGTTTTTCCAGGTGGGTTTTGTTAACATTTCCTAATTTGCATAAGCCTTGTGACATCAGTAGAAATGTACATATGTGGAAAATATTTTGCAGAGTCAGTCCTATTTGTTTGCATTTTCAGATACCTCTCAAACACAAAGCAGTGACCCTGCAGAACAATGTCTGTAATTTAGTGAAACCTAAGAAAAGGTGATCTTCACAGCCAGAACTGGTTTTACTAAATTGAAGTAGTAAATTGGTAAGTTGAAGTTAAGGACAGGTTTCTTCTGTTGGAGAGGAGACAGCACACAACTGAGGAGCAGCTTGTACTGCCTGTGCTGACAGCCCATATCCCCCCAGATGCAGCAGTGCGGCTCAGTTCTGCCCTGCTTCCTAGGGCACAGACACCAAGGACAGTTCAGCCCCCAAAGATGAGAATGAAAACAGCTGAAGATGGTGTCTCTCCAGACTGAATTTTAAGAGGTTTCTCACCTTGCAGAAAGATGCACAGATATAAAATTTCCAAATTAAGGTAAAATTACATTTTTTGTCTGTTTTGACACTCCATCCCTGATCCCAGTAACTACTTTGCTGCCTGGCAGGGAAGACATACTGACTAAACAGCTTTGGTATGACCACAAAACCACTTCAAAGTCTGAGAATGAAGAAAGACAGTGTCTGCAGTTAACCAAGTTTCTGTAACAAAGGTCTTGCATCCTGTCCACTGAGCCTGGGGTCAGTGACTCAGATGGGGTGATCTGTATGAAAACAGCTGTGACAGGACATGCCACCAGCAACCAACCCACAAAAGTGGCTGCAGACATCAGTTCAGCTCTCTGTCAGCATAACAATACTCTCCTGGGTAAAGGCACATGAAATGTGGGAGATAGACATGTCAGATCCATGTGGAGGAAAACAAGTTAAAGCTGAAATGGGGGTAGTGGTCATGGCAAGTGTGAACACATGGAGGGTTCTGCCCACCTAGGCTGGCATCATGGCCTTCAGGACTCTCTTAACAGATCTGGTGATTGAAGGAATGGTCTCCCCCATGGGCTCCAGCACCTGGGTGCAGTGAGATGTATCAGGGCTGTAAGAAATTGTATTTGGTTAGATTTTCTTTCCTTTCTCTTCCTTCCCCAACATTTCTGCCTTGCTGGCAATGGGGTGACTGGTGTAGAAATTCCCTGTAACAGTGAAACTATGGCAGGAGCTCCAAATACGAGTTTATTTCTTTACTTGCAATCTACTTGTAATGCCCATCAATGGACAATGAATATATAGAGGTCCTCAGAAGCCTAGTCAGATTTGTATAAGCGATGGGATGATTTGAACTGCTACAGAAAGATACCTCAAAACGATGTAAAAGTTTCTATCTTGGTCATTCTCTAGGAATCTAAGTAAATACTTTCCCAGATAGTTATGAATGTGCATTGCAGCTTTTAGTGATCGACCTCAAATTGCCTTTGTGAAGGTAAGTGTTACCTCTGTTTACCTGGAGAAAATAAGGCATATGGGGAAGAAATGACTCCCTCAGGTCACAGGCAAGCTGCTGCCAGACATGAGAATATGAGTTAGTTCTTGTCATTACAGAGCCCTGACTTCTGATTCATGCCACTCCAGATTAAGATCTGAAGTCAGGCATATCTTTATTATGCAAACATTTTTCCTCTTGGAGGAGACTCAGGTCAGGATTATGGATTTGGGTCAGGAGCTTGAGCACAGATGTAATTTCTACCCATATTTGAAAGGCATTATTGTGTAACACCTACCAATCAATATACACATTGTGTGACTAATATCAGTGTGTAGAGGTAAGGGACTGAAGAATCAAGCAGCAGGACAGAAAATAGCACCTTGAGATTTCCATTATGGCAGTGCAGTACAGTTACCTCGGGTATGTCCCTATACACAGTGCTTGAAATGAGCTTAGGGTTTCAAAAAATAAAGAAGATATGCCTTCAAAGAGACTGACTGATGGCAATGAGGTTATGAGAAGCAGTATCTTGGCCTTCTCAGAGGAAATGGTGCATGGGCATTTGCTGATTTTGGCTTGCTCTAGTTTGGCATGCATGTTCTCCTGCTGCATTAAAAACATTTTCACTTTTGTGGGAAAAAAATGCAGTTATCCCAACTAAGGAAGTGATATTATGACATCTCAGCACATCACCCCAAACAGTACTTACAAGCTGGCCACTTCAAACATAGCCCTTGGAAGAACTAGGTCGTCCAAGAGAATCTCAGCCTTTACTTCCCCCCCGTGCCTTCTTCTTCAGCATTACATTTTCCTTTCAATAGCTACATTCAGCATTTTGGGTAAAGGTTTGTCCACTACTACCACCTTGCTGTTGAACTATCAAACACTTACGTGTGCAGGTTCTTGCTGTTTACTTGGAAAATCCTTGCTGTTATATTTTCCAGCAGCCTCTACCTCAGCAATTGCAAGCAAATGAAGTAATTTGTCACAATCAGCATAACTGTTGCTTGTAGTCATCAACCTAGATGGAACAAATTGCAGACAGAATGTCCTTAGTTCAGTAGTGAAGTGAGTGAACAGATAATATCTGGAATATAAAACACACAATGTTCCTATGGAGGAGGAACTTTGGTAACTCTAAGAAAAAAAAAAAAAGTTGTTTGTTTAGGGTAATACATAATTTTGGTTAGCATTTTCCTCCAAATTTTTCCTAACATTGATGTTTTCAGGTGAGTTTTTACTTCCACCTCTCTGCTTTGAATGTTTTGATCTATTTGACTGAGATTAAAAAAAAAACAAACACAACAGTACAGTATATAGAAGGAGTCACATAGAGCCAAAATGTTACAAAAATAACTTGGCCTTTGTGGTAGTTTTACTTGAGAATGCTACGCAGTTATAGTCAGTACATGTTCTGAGATGAGGCTGACTTCTTTTCAGTGTGGGGGTGCTTTTTTCCAAATGAGGTCTGGTTAAAATATTTCATAGCATCAATAAAGGTTGGAAAGCCCTTTAAAATCATCCTCAGTCCAACCCCCAGCTCACCCCCACCATGCCCACGTCCCTCAGTGCCACATCTCCAGAGCCGTTGAACACCTCCAGGATTGGTGATTGCTCCACCTCCCTGGGCAGCCTGTGCCAATGCATCACCACTCTTAGGGAGACAGAATTTTTCCTAACATCCAACCTGCATTTCATCTATTCAGACGCATAATCATTTAGTAGCTAATATAACAGATGTGTGATTTTTTTTTCCTTCATCATATTAAGATATGTGTTGAAGAGAAAATAAGTTTATTTACAATGCATAGCTTCCCTGGGGTAGCTGAAAAGAACTGAAAGGATCTAGCAGTAATTAATGTCAAGGAATGTCTTCAAAAGTTCAAGATTACATAATTGCTGTCACATGATTAAATGTGGTGACAAGGGCTATCCAGAAAGTTTACCTGTTTCAGAGCAATGCGAAGTGGAAGAGACACTACAATGCAGAGCAGAGAAAATGCTTTAAGTTCTGCTAAGGATAGATACGATTTTTTTCAAGGAAATCTCAATTCTGTTAAAATTAATTTACAATTTAGTTTATCCATTGGACATGGGCATACTTCCCTGTCAACGAAGTCAGTATCTCATGGGACGTCTTTCCTGTACGCTGTTATCTCAGTTGTGAAATCAAGGCTGTTCCAAATTGGACAGTCATGTTAACATGGATGGTAATTATGCAGCTCTGGAGAATAATCAGAGAGATGGCTTTCTTCTGTAGGGCATTTTGTTTTTCTTTGATAGAAATCCCATTTAAAGTTCCACAGTATTTATTCAGACCTGACTTCCTTTAATCTCACCAACTATGCTTAAAGCACAACACTAGAAGTTTGAGCTTTATCTTAAAATGGAAAGTTTCCATCTTATCAAAACTTAATTTTTATTTTTATTTTTTTTTCATATTAGGAGAAAAGGGGTTCGGGAAAGGAAAGGGAAGGAAGCTGCTGTCAGTTTTCTTCTGTGGCAGACTCCCTGATGATCCAGCAGTTCTGTATTTACCTTGTTATGGAGAAGTTAGCAGGCTGTAAATCTCATTGATGAGCCTGCAAACTTTCTGTGGTCAACTCAGTTTCAGAGTTCCATAAATTCTTTTAACAAAACAAGGATGGTTGGAAAAATATCATTAATAACTAAGACATCCAGCTATAATAAGCTGTATGTATTAATAGCAAATAGGGTTATTAGATTTGCAGATGACTGTGATCTGTGAATGGCTGGAAGTTTTAGGAGATGGGATTTAAATTAAAAATGTTCTTCCCAAAGCACAGGTATGGTTTGTAGTGAAGAAGGGGAAGCTCAGCAGAAAGAAGTGGTAACTGACCCACTTCAGCAAGCTAGCAGCCAGCTATGCAGGGCAAGAGAGGATCATGCACAACAGCTGCTTAGCAGAAGCAGTTCATATTTGATGGTGAACAAAAGGGTGAATGGCATGTTTCAGAAGATGCAAATGCCACCCTGTGTTGCATAAATGCTCTGACAAAGAAGGCAGCATAGTACCTGTCAGGACTGGTCCAGTATGGCTGGTTTTTGCCTTGGGACAGCTGAATCATAGAATGGATTAGGTTGGAGGTGATCTTAAAGACCGCCCAGCCCCAGCTCTCTGCTATGGGTTGGTTGCCACCTACCAGATCAGGGTGCCCAGGGCTCCATCCAGCCTGGCCTTGGGGACCTCCAGGGGTGGAGAATCCACAGCCTCTCTGGGCAACTGTTCCATCACCTTTTGTTTGATTCACCTTTCAGTGCCATGAGCCCATGAAAGTGGATAGCTTAGCTCTGGATCACACCCGCAATTAGTCAGCGCCCTACACACTTCATCAGAAATTACTTGCTGTGTTTTTTCTTTCTTTTCAAAGCATTCAGTTATTCAATTCAATTAAAAACAAAAACAAAACAACAACAAACAAACAAACAATCAAAGAAAAAAACGCCCAGACAACATTTTTGCTATGTCTAAAGTACTTATGATGAAATAAGCAATATATTCATTTTCAAGATACATATGTCATTCATGTCCCACAACTGCAATCCAGAAAAGACAGCAAGAACAGAATGCTAAGATGCTTTTTTCTTTTCCATGAAATTGGAGCATTTCTCTTTTACAAGCATCTTATACACATACAGATTGTTTTCTGGACTTTTCTGACATTGTTCCGTTTGGGCTTGTTTTCTTATCACAGTGATGTATTGAAGTCTAAACGAAACCTATTTTCTTCATGTCCTTCTAACAGCTTGTCACAAAGAATCATTGTGCAACAGTGTCATTCACAATTTTAATGATGACATCTCATTTCAGGAGGACGTGAACTGAATCCTAATGAATAAATTCATGAAGTTTAACCTTTCCATGACCCCATTTCTACTGTGTTTTCCTCTAGTCCCTCCCCAACTCATCAGCTGTCCTGACAAAAGCAGCTGAGTCGAGATGTGAGTCCTTATAACAGCTTTAAACAGAAGGAAAATGTAGAGGGAAGAAGATAGGTGGAGAGAAGCATTGTTTCTTTGGCCTGGAAATGATCTACTCTGTATTTGCAAGCAGGATGATTTTTCCTGAGTGTGATGTGGTTCTTAACTGGAACGATGGATCTTGGATCTGAAAATACCCTGACATTATAATTACATTCGAGACTAACTAATTTGTTTCTAATGCACTGAGAGTGAAATCAAGCTCATTGAGATGCAGACTCTGTTCCAAGGACATACTGTGGTTATCAGGAAAACCTCTGTCTCGCACTCTATTTCCAACAATATTTTCACTGTCAACATTAGCACAATGTTTAGGTTCTCTTAAAGTAAATCAACACATTTTGTCCTACCTTATTGCTCTGCAAACTGTTGATCAGAGTCGCAAGCCATTTTAACACGGTGCCAGTTTGGTGCCCATGTTACTGTGGACATTTGTCTTTAAGCATCTAAGTTCTCTCTTTTACCATTTGGTAGTATTTCTCTTGAAATAGCAGTCTATGAATTAGGACCATAAATATATTCTTGTATATATGTATATATATATGTATATAAATCTGCAATACACACCTTTGGATCGATGCTAGTGGTTAACGTGGCGTTTGTCATGTGAAAGCTTGTCATTTAAACTTGTGTTTTCTCTGTCAGCACTGGTCTCCATGTGTCATACAAAGGATGACTTTTACACTACTCAAATGATACATGGAGATAACCTTCTGTGTTTGAATAATGACTTTCCTACCCATGCACTCCATGGGCAACACTGAGGAATGGGACACAGGATTGTTTTAATGTTTCAAACATTCTTTTATGGTAGGGCAAAACGTACATTTTGGAAAGTAATACTGAAGGGAAACTGATTTTTGGTATATTGGCTAGAAGTCACGTCTCTTTCCTGTCTTTTACAGTCCCTTCCAACTCATGCTCAGGGCCTGGCTGTTACTCAGCTGCCAGGGCTCAGTGCTGTGGTGCTGGTGTCACCAGTGGACCAAAGCCAAGTTTTTCATGATTTAGACACACAGCAAAAGGCTAATAACTGTGTCCAGAACAGAACATGGCTCCCTGATTTTCCTCCTTGTGCAGTTATGGACAATCCAAGTTGTAATGTGTGAGCAATTGTTTTGATTTTGATTTGCTATCAATTTCAAAACTGAGGATCATAATGAAAAAGGAAGAAATATTTCCAAGATGACCAAGAACAAAAACTGCTCAGATCAAGCACAAAGTACGATACCACCCTGTGTTTGAACATCAAAATTGAAACAGATCTTCTAAAAAGAATAACAGTTCTACGTTTAATCATTAAAAGTGCAGACAGGTATGATTATGTTGTTTTAAAGGGAAAAAAACATCATTTTTTTGCAAGTTCTGAGTACATATATATATACATATACATATATATATATGTTAAGGAACCCAATTATCAAGTACAAGGTCACTTAATACTTTACTATGGTTCCAAATGTCTATTTCCTTAGAACTTGACCAATGCCATTTCTCCCTCTTATTCTAAATTCTATGACAGAAATGATAGATTTATTGATGTCTAAGTTACAGCTGTCCATCCTCTACCACTCAGCTACAAAATAACTGGCATAGTAGCTAGAGTACACAGAGACAATTCCCAGGGACTACTGCCAGCTCCAAGGCACAGGGTTGTGTTGTATGAACATGTTTTGGGAGATTCTCCACACTAACCCAAATCTTCTTGTCCACCTAGAACTCAAAGTCCAGCATAACTTCCTCAAGGCAAAGAGTGCTGTTAAAACAAAAGTCTAAATCTGCCCCTTTGGATGCAGTGGTTTGGCAATTTCTTAGACTCTAAGTCTTTTGTTCTTCTAAGTAGTTGCTAACAGTGAAGGGATTTTCTGCAGGTGATGGTATGAGAGCTGGCTGATGAAGGGCGAATGATTTCTGACACAAAACAAGTCAGAGTGAATCAGAAAGCACTGTTAAATGTGAATCAAAAAGGAAAGTTTGGGATAAGAGAAGCAGGAATGAAAAAGGTACAGGCAAAGGGAAAAATCATGCGTGGGCGTGGATTTAGGCAGCTCACAGGAAGGATATGTGCATAATATTTATCTCAGATGTTCAACTCTTAAATAAATCCCTCTGTGACTGTTACAGGTGGTACTATAAAGGCCAGATGCACAAAGATATCTAGATCCAAAAAACTAAAGTGAGTATTGATAGAGAAGCAGCAGAAAGCACAAGCACACTTTGAAGAGATTCAGATGATAAAACTTTTTAAAGACTAGGACCTGAGAAAATAATAATTTCACCATCATCTGTGAAAAGAGAAGGTGCTGATTTAACAAAGTCGTAGCTTAACAAAGAATGGAACTTGAATAGCAAGTTTAGATTTAATTACTATGGAATATCTTGATGGTCCCAGGTTTTTTTTGGTTTTGTTTTTTTTTTCCTGCTGAATTGTTCTTATTGCCCACAGATGCTGAAAACCATCATTAACGGTTACTGTTACTTCGTTCTTGTTTTCATTTCATGGCCTCACCACCACTGCATAGGCAACAATGCTTATGACAGAGAACACCCAGATAAATGAAAAGAGCTCTAATCCCTAAACCCTTCCTTCATGCCATCAGCAATGATCAGCAGATACAGATTCAAAGGAATCTGTGCAAGAACAAAATTGATTTCCCGAAGATATAGGTCAGTCTAATGCATAATATACAACTACAGGAAAAAATTCCCAGATAAATTATGGTGCACAGTGACAAAAACTGACTCTGATTGAATAAAATGATCTTCTTCCACAATGTGGCTTTGTTTTCAACCAGAACACAGTTTTCCTTGGTCTTGAATTTTTCAGGGAGAAATGGGGAAATGCTGTGGATTGAGAAGACTGTGGAGTAAGGAAGCCAGAGAACCTTCATTAACACTAGTTTGTGCAATACAGGCTTTCTCTGCTCAGTGTAGTTGTGATCTTCCCCATAAAGATAGCATCAGACAATCTTAACTATAGATTTTGCTCCATGAGTCTCTCGAAGTGTACCTTTATTTGCAGAAAGGACTATTTTGATCACAGTTCAATCTGCAACACAATGCAGACTACCTTGTATCCTGTAATTCTTGCTGCAAGCCTTTGTCCTTAAGGTTTTGAATGAATGGAAACCTTTATAATTATTTAGGTCATCTTCAAAAGTCAAAATTGTTCTTGATTGCAATAAGGTAGAGAGGCTACATTCTTCAGCTTTTCGCAGCCCCCAGCCCACTTTTTTTCCCTCTAAAACTGAGTCTTCTGTTGTCTGGTTAATTATCAGCCTGGTTTAGTTGCTGTTGCCTTGCTTTTCATGGCAGCATGATTTGATGGGAACTTGTGAACAATGCCTCTTTTCTGAGTTTTCTTAACAACAGGCATAAAAATTTTCCACTGGCACCAAATGGGACATACGTTCTTTGCTAAGGCAGACTGAAATTACACTTCTATGAGATGCAAGCAATTCCCAGTATCTTTCTAATTCTCTGCATTTTCACATTAGACAGCAGATAATTGATGCAGAGATGTTGTATTCCTCTACAAATGCACTCAGAGAGCTCTCTGGGGCACAGGGACAGCTCAATCACCCTGTTAGCATTATTAGCACTCAGCCAAGGGCACATACATACCTTTTTTCCACCAAAGTCAGTCTAAAACAGCCACTGATCTCCAGCACGGGCTCACTGCAAGGGAGTGTGGTCTTGGAGAGAGGGGAAGAAAGGGTGCAGTGTAGGGCAGATGCTGCCATGGCCTAGGGAGCTCCAGGGCCTTAAGTGCTGGGCACCTGCACTCACACACTGCTAGTGCTCCTCACTGGGGCTAACAACACTTTCAAACCCTAGACATGGCTTCAGAGTCCATAGAGACACCACACCCCATGGCCTAGATCCAGATATGTCGCTTTGGATCTCCTGGGGGTTATAAAAGACTTCCAGAAAATTTCTGAACATGTTTAATTCACTAGAACAGACAAAGAGAGAGCACCTCTGTGCCTTTTTATATTTCACCTGTGAAATGAATGTTTGGATGTGTGTGACAGCTCCAGAAGGCAGTACACCTTTACAGGCCTCCTTACCACTTTTAGCACCTGTCCCTTAGGCCGCAGGCCTTGCTTTCTTTCTAGTCCCCAGCACCCACTGCTCCAAAATCAGATTGAGACCGAACAGGAACATTAAGCCTGAGAATTTCCAGTGCAAACTCAGATTGGCTAGAACTCTGTTTGCATTAGCTACATGAATTTCTGAAAAACACATGGAAATAGTAAATACCAGCCAAAAGGTACCACAACCAGTAGACATATGTCACACTGAAATTCCCTAAGAGTCAAATTTAGTTTTCTGTGGCTAACTCCTCAGTAAGCATAAATCCTCATCACTCCTTTAAAGAAAAGAGTAGCAAAGTTCACCTGAACATTTGGGTCAGCTATGGCTGAAGAAGAATGATTCTCAGAACTTGTGTCACTGCTCCTGCAGGCAGTGTTTGAACCAAAGCATCAAAGTATCCATGCAAATGGCAACTACAGCTTCTGCAATCAGACTTGGAAATGTATTGATTCATCTTATTTGATGGCATTGATTTACTGAAGCAGTTTTGCTCTTGACTGAAACAATATTTTGCTAGTTAAAAAACAGGAGAACTGGAAATAGCTTGCGGGTATGGACTTATTCACCAGTATATAGATCACATAAAAATAACAGTATGATCCACATAAAAATTAATAGTATATAATATATTACTTTTTAAAACCCAAGATCTTCAAAACATGAAAAATGCTGATTAACATTTACCTTTCTTCCCTCTGAAGATCCATGTTACCTATCTTGCTACTTTTCTGACAAGCGCTGAATAAAATTAACTGAAAACTCAGCTGGATTCTGGAAAGGAAAACAAATAAAACCTGGCATGTAGCACACAAATTGTTCTTTTCCCCCATGTAAATATCAGGCTACCTACTCCCTGTCTGGGGCAAAAGGCAGGCAGTTCAAGTGCCCTCTTGGCAGCTGGAGACTGGTTCCTCTCTCCTAGACATGGGATGTGTGCCTCAGAAAAGCTTTGATTTTGATTGTTTTTCTTGTCCAAATTCTCATCCTCCCTCCTCCTGCTCTACCTGGTGGGATACTGGCATCTTAGAGGGTGCTTCATGCTTTGGGATTCTTGAGGGGTTGTAATAGTGACAAGATTGCTCAATTAAACATTATACACCAATTGCAGATGGATCTCCCTCAACTTTACTAACTGATGAAAACTGAGCACCAAGTAGTCTTAAACGCAACAAAAGTGATTAATACTCTTCTGCCACTGCAACATGTACCATTAAATTTACTTTAATTTACATGTGCATATATTTTTCCTGTAATGTTTCTTGTTGGTGCAGCAATTTGGAGATCATTTTAACCTTGAATTTTTATTTTAGGACATAAAAATATAATGACAGAGAAATATTGCCTCCTCAATTTATGCCTTTGGGAAACAGTACACGATTTTGTGAATATTAAACAAGAATACATTTATATATGTACTCTTGTATAATATTTAGAGAAGGATACATACAGTTTGTTGAGCCAAAATCATGTCAAAAATATTCCAGTGAACATATGTCACAAAATTATGCACTTGTAGGATGTTTTACACCGACAAGACAACAGCTGCTTTAGTTTGCTACATGGACCTCTGCCTGAACACTCAGTTTCATATTTATATTTAGAGGTACTCAAAAATTTGTCCTGGTGGTAACTAGTTTTTTTAATTCCAGACTAATTGTTAGGGAAAAAAAACAAACAAGGAAATTCTCTACAGTTACAGTATATTAATTCCAGTTTCTGAGAAAGAAACAGTGAAATTATGAATCAAAAATGTACATAAAAATCTGTAAATGAATACTATGACTCATTTTAGTAGCACTGAACAACTTAATTTTAAAATATTTCTTGCAGTCAACTCTTGTAATATTAAAATAATTCCCACACAATTAAAAACAATATACTGTGCATATCTGGGGTTAGTTTATTCCAGCTGTGCTCTTCCCACAGCCGTTTCTCTCTCTTGTAGGTAGAAACTGAAATGAGTTTAAAGCAATAAAGTATAATTCCATCTACACTGAGCTGCTCAGCTTGTATGACTGTAAATCAGCGAACACATCTTTGCACACTCATAAAGAATATAGATTTGGTAGCAGAAAATTTTACAGTGGCCTTGGCTTCAGTGGGGTCAGTACTGACAGCTATCATAGGGCACCTTAGTTACAGAGAAAGTGTCATCACTGGTGGCAAGGTTTCACATGGGTCCTCACAGCAGCAGCCAGCTGGTTCTGGCACATTCCTGGTACGAGGTAGGGTGATACACTGGAATTGGAAATGAAGACAGAATGAAGTGTCACCTCCAGACATGCCTCTGCTGCTGCAGCAAGATCCCTTCACTTTTCCTCTGAGCAGATTGTTTACATCAATATACCCAGTGACAATGTCAACCCCCACCTTTCAAAACTCAGGTAGACACACAGCATCCCTCTCTCTGTGTACTACTCCTGCTTGTAATGATCCTTTCACTAGCTTCCATCTACTTGTTGTAAACAGAACTGACAGTATAAGATTATTATTTCTCTGTATCATAACACCATGAGACATCTATTTTTTTTTCTACATCTCTGTTTTAGGAAATTAAGAACTCTAGAATATACAGTCTTTTCTAGCATAAAAGATTTGATATCTCTGCTCATCCGAGTCACGCTTTCACAGTAAATTCTCTAGTTGTCTGTAGGAGATCTTGGTATCCCAGCTATGACATTCATGGTCCCACTGAAAGTAGCTTTGATGAGTTGTGGATAACCTATTGCTAAGCTGTCCCACCTGGTGGACTTTTCTGCTGTGGGAAGCCTGAAAAAGGCACACAGTGGCACAGTGGGTCAAATGAAGATGAAGATTGCTACAGAAAGGTTTTCTCTAGTAATGAGTGAACATTAGGAAGATAAGAAGGATAATCTAAAAGTCCTTAGAAATTCACACTGACAGAGGCAAGATGCCTTACTTTCTGTACCCCTTATGCTTTGGTGTGATTTCAAGGAGAAACAGAAACGCACTCTGCTTCCTGACTTGAACTTTCTCACCAAAACAGAGACCATATGCCAACATCTTACAGGATAGGAAGAAATGAATCAAGATGATGATGATGCCAATATTTGCACTTAGCAAGACAAGTTGGTTTAACACTACCTCATTTCATACTGACTTGCATCTTATTCCAAAGTTGTTTAGAGTGAAGAGTCTACAAAACTGCTCCAGAATAATAAAAAATGGAAATTGTGACAGATGGCAATAACAAAAAAAATAATGCATAATGGGTCCTACTTCTTTTTATGCTATTAGAGCAAGGTTATTGCTACAGTTATGATCTTAAGCTCTGTCTTATTTTTATAGCTATGATATTAGTTAACATTACCTTTGCCTAGCCAGCTGCTTTTACTGAATAAAATGTCTGTAACAGCTTCATAGAGATGATTAGTGGAACAAATAATATAGACATTTTTCCAAACTGCTGGTTTAAAATCCAAAAGGGAAATAAACAGAATTTCCTAAAATGGCAAGGAAAAACACCTGCAGAAGAAATGTCAAAGGGAAGGAAACACAGCTTTGAAAAATAAATTGAATGAATACACTAACGCCTGTAAGGTCACCAGTGGGGAGAGGTGGGCAGCAGTATCATAGTATCTCTGTCAAAGAGTCTGTGATAAAAAAGGTTTTTGAAATATCAGAACATGTATATCAGACTATGCTTTATTTTCCTATGTACGTGAAAGTATGTCTTTTCAAAGAATTGCTTTTTTAATAAAATCATTGTTTTTTAATAGAAGCATTGATACATTTATGAATTAAAATCAAAAGATTTATACATTTAGGCTGAGGGTGAGTATATAATTATTTTAAAGTGAAAATATGATAGATATGAAAGTCTGGTAACATTTAAAAAAATCATTAAATAATATTTTTAAGCAAAACCATCATGTGTCCTATTTACAAGTACCTTCAGTGCCGTCACAAACTATTCATAGGCCAGATCCAGGTGTTTTACATATTCTACTCTGTTAATGTAAAAGAAGTTATCTAAATCATGCAGCAGAAGGATGCTGCTGCTTAGAGCATTCTGAAAATTTATGTATGAAATACGCTTTATTTGAGGATGGAGGATCTCTTGTTGCATGAAACAACAATACAGCTATGCTTGATAGAAATCATCACTGAACAGATTTGTTGTTGATTTGGCGTTTTCTTTGATAGGGCATTTCCCATAGGATATTATGGACACCACACAATGGAATAACTGCAAACTACATACATAAATACGGGAAGTTCCTGCTAACTTCAACCTAAGTATATCACTGTGAGGAAATGGTATTCAAGGGCTTAATTCAGATAAGAGGTGTCCACTGGCAGCAGGAGCTCCAGCTTTGTCAAGGGCAGTGGGAGTGTTTCCATCTCTAGAAGTATTTAAGAGATGTATAGAGATGGCATTAAGGACTTAGCTCAGTAATGGGATTCCATAGGTTAAGTTGATGGTTGAACTTGACGGTTTTGAAGGTTTTTTTCCAACCTAAACGATTCCATGGTTCTCTGAAATGATCCTTAGTGTCCTAGTATCATCAATGGCTCATTGTTCTGAAGACGCAGGCACTGGCCCCTGCAACATAGGGGCCCATGCTGAACCCTGCTAAGCAGCAAGTAGGTTTTATCCTGGCATTGGAGAAGCCTCCACAGCCCCAGACAAGAGTTTTTCCTTTCTCTAAAAGCTACTCATTTTGCCAGCTGAAATTCGTTGCTAATTTTAAGGAAACAATAGGAAAAACTGCCTGAAAAGCTATGTTACAGTGTAGAATCAATTAATCCCTTCAGACAATTTTCTTTCAATGAGTGTTGTTCAGCCCAGATTTTAATTTCTCTTCAGCAGCTCATAATAGCCAAATTGACAGCAGAATAGCCTTTCTGAGAGAATTGGCAACTCCATAAATTAATGATAAGTTTTTAAGAACACACACTAATGTTGAAACATTCAATAGTAACACCAGTAGTCAATTTGTTCCTCTAAGTAAGGAAAAATAAATAAAATTTCATTATGTTACTTCTAATCACTTCTAGCTTTTTCTATAAGCAATCATAGAAAACATTTAGCACCTGTTTGATATAAGCCACGTGTGACTACATTGGAAATAGAGAACAAAAATTAATAAAAAGGAATTTGAAGTGCAGATCTCTGCAGATACTCAAGATGGGAAAACACAACTGTCATTTTAGCTAGATCACCTTTTATACAGTCATATACTTACATAAGTGAGCATATGGTGAGTTAGAATGTAACACTTCTCACCTACTTTTAAAGCTTATTCCAAAGTAGTGGCCTAGACTGTCTATCATTTGTATCTCAACTTCCTCTGTAGTCAAGTGGACTGCCTTCAATATATGCCTATAAGTATACTTTAGACATATCACTGACCTTAAGAGATGCCCTGCTCTTTCACTTTGGTTACAGCAAGGACTCAATCCAGATAAGTCTGGCTGCATGCTTAACTTTTAGGAGGCTGAAGGTGGGTGAGATGGATCCCAGTCAGCAGAAGCTTCCCTAAAACTGTGCAGAGATTCTGCATTTCAGCACTAGATAGCACAGGTGTAGTGCTACAAGTACAAGATCCTCAGTGTTTGGTTCATCTATCAAATATAAATGCTGTAACACCTTCTGCCATCCTTGCACTGGCAACTATATTTTTAGATGCAGCCACAATTGCAGGTGGAATATCTCCCTCTTGTTATGAAAAAGCAGTCCAGTAGCTTCGAAAATTAGAAGAGCAAAATGAACTTGCTAAACCACTCCCAGCTTGTATGTTTTCAGGTGGTATAACACCCACCTCTGCTGCAAAGGATAGTCTACAAACAGTGAAAAATCTAGAAAGAAACTGAGAATGTGAAATGGCCAGGAGTTTAAAAAGCATGCAGTGGTTTCCACACAGCTGTCTGAGGGCAGATCACTTATTTCAATACATCTACTACACATATTAGGCTTATAACAAGAAACTAAGAGCAGCCTAATACTGACAAAGCCATTGCCTTTTACTTTCAATATATTTATCTGTCTTTCAGCAGGCATAGCAAAAGAAGGCAATGACAGCACCTTCAAATAAGATACAGGTACTAGGGAGAAATAGCAGGTAACAAAGAAAGAAAAGTAGCTTACGCTCCTTCCAATAACCAGTAACAGGATAAGAGTAACATAATCTCTGTGCAAAGAGATGCTTCTCTCTTGGCTGCTAACCCTTAAATCGGTACGAGGAGGGTTGGATTCAGACTCATCCCTTTCAGTCACTCATGTGCATTGCTTGAACCTGAGCTCCTTGAGTTAGCAAACCTTTTCACCTGGTGCTCAACCATTGGTTTAGGCTGTGACCTAACCACACGACGCACAACATCTTTCTAAGGTTTTTTTGCTTCTTATATTCTTTTCCTCTCTTTCTTTTCTTTTTCCTCTCTGCTCCTACTCCCTTCCTGTTGCAAAACATAAGTGCTTAAAACACAGTCATTTGTGTGGATCTGTATATTTCTGTCTCTCAGTAGCACAACTGTTATTTTTTAGTATAAAATTCTGTACTCACACTGTTACATAAATTTGATTAAATGTCTATATTTTGATAATAAGCTTACTAACAAAAGTCAAGCAAATCAACATTCAGATCTGTTATTAATCATAATACACTAAAATGCCAAGTGTTAATATGCATGATGCATGTTGCCTGACACATGATGATGGGTTCATTTTTAATGAGCATAAGTTTAATCTGGAGGACCCAGGTATGACCTTTTGGTTCTTTCATTATTCAGAACATAAGCAAAATTATTTCAAGTGTATCTGAATGGTATAATATCTGGATTTTAAAATATGACTTAAAAACACCTTGAAATATGGAGATTTAATTAATTGAAAGCTGTTTAAGTTTGTTAATTAGTAGATTTTTCTTCTGATAAATGTGTGTAGCTAAAATGATTTAAAGTACTTTATTATTCTCTGCCTCTGTTTCCTGGAGTAATTCACCCTGCCTTCTGTATTGATCCATTCAAACAGCCAGGTATTATGTGCAAGTGCATCCCCCACAGTCAGAAAAACAAAGCCCTTATTCCCTGTGAAATCAGAGGGCAGATAGTGGGATTCACAGGCTTAACGTCTAAGCAGCAGAGTTGCTACCTGATGCTAAATGAAGCAATTTAGAGCTGATGAGAAACACTGTGCATTTTGAGATTCCCAAACATGAATGGCATGTTTGATTCTTAAGGGCCTTACGTGGATATGGTATTTTAAATAACTTACTAAATTGTTAAAAATATGACTGGTTGATATATGTTTTGATATCTAATGTAGTATTATAATTGAGTTGCTCTAAAATAAAGTGATTTTGGTTTCCCAGCAGTCACATATTACAGATAACACAGGCTCGAATGAAAGTTCTAACTTAAGCACCATGACAGTATACAACCTTCCTGTGACTTCCTTTACTCCTCTTGTTCATCCATGGTATGTGGAGGTGAAAGTTGCACATAATACCTAATCCCAGAGGATCATGCAACTTTTGTACGTCGAGGTTCAGTGATCGTTTATGTGGGCTATGAGTCTTTATAGCTTTTGATGAATCTGTGCTTTGCATTCACTTTGCTCCTAATGTGCCGTTTGCGTGTTATTTATAAACTGATCTGCTGCATTACAGAATACACTTCGTACACCTCAGACATCCTTAAAAAGATCAATAAATCTTTAGCCCTTTAAAAGGTCACATTGCTTTTATCTGCATTTATCCCTTAAAAGAGAAAATCTTGGGCCATGACCAGAACTTCTATATCCTACCATAGAACAAGCAGTAAACAGCAGCAATAACATGAGATCTTAACACAGACAGCCAATGCACCTAAGTGCATTGATTTTAATGGGACAAAAGATAGGCGATCAGGGGCAGGGCCCAGGTACAAACCCACGATATGTCTCAATGTGAGGTATGAGTACAGGGGAGACATTGCATTGCCTAGAAAAGCATGCAAGAGCTTGAATGGATTTGTGAGACCTACTCAGACAAATCATCCCAAAATGAACATAGACCTGATCAAATTCAGGCTTTACAGTTATCCTTGTGCTGCTACTTCCCTTTCTCTTACTGCACAAACCACAAGTTGAAACCAGAAGGAGAAATATGAAAAACCACAGCCTTAATACACAGGTCTTAGTAAGGCTGCTGTGGTCTTTGTCTCTTTTTCGATCCTTCCCCCTTTTCTGTACAAAGCAAACAGCAGAGACATGCTGCAGTCGCTTCAATCACAGAGCAGACTGCAGCTGTGGATATTTAGTAGACAATTTGTATTCCTAGGCATCAGCTAAAAAGAAGAGTTGCTCAGCTTTGTGCAAACAAAAAGCCACAAATCATGTAGCAGACTGCATGTCTTCTCTTTTCTCTAGAAATAATCTGCATCAACATCTTTATGTTTCCTCTAGAGTTATTTCCCTCATCTGTGTGCTTCCTGCAATAAAGAAATATTATTTTTTCCATCTTTTGATTTTTGTTCAGGCATATGTTTGGTTTTTGTGTGCTCTTTTTTCTTTTTCTTTTTTTTTTTTACTCTGCCATGGATACCACATTAACAAACCATTTCATCCCATGACATTGACTGTTTCGATCTATTACAGTGGAAATAGCATCTGAGCCTGAAGGCAGGGTAGGGCGGAGAGCACGGCAGGTGACACTGAAGGACTATCCATAGTCAGATGTTAGTGATTAGCGGTGAAAGGTTTGTTAGGGCCAAGCTAGAGCTCTAGTAACTTTTTGTAAGAAGAGTTAGATGTTGACATCTTGCAAATGTTTTCACTTGTATTTTTTAGAGGGTAGTCTGACAAAGAGTGGTGTTACTGAAGAAAATGTGGCCAGCCCCCAGGAACTACAAAGGGTGGTTGTAGTAAGTTGTAGGTTTAGGAGCTGAGATAAACCTACACATTTATCAAGCACACTCTGAAAACTCCCACAATGCAGAACGCCACCACCGAACTGTACTGCAATCTCATCCTTTCAAAAGCTTGGTAGTCTTCATGTCCATGGAACCAGTGAGAGCATTCTGATTTTGTCATCCACTGTGGTGTCATAAAAGTAGTATGAAAGCCTGGGAACTGTTAAAATGGCAAAATGTCTTAGAATAGACTTTTATTTTCTTTTATTCTGTTCATCAAATTACAATCTGCATGAACACCTAACTTCTTGTGCAAGCAGAAGCCCTGACAGACATGACAAAAAAAGCTGCGCTCACTCAAAAATGTCTCTGAATAATTATTATTCTTCTAATACAAGGGAAGCCAACCAAAAGACTTTCAGCTTTCTTTCAGTGTCATTGCTGTGCAATCACCTTTCAGGTTCTCAAAATCACCACATACTTGCTGCATCCCCTGTCCTTCTCCATGCTTCTAAGTGCATTGTGGCTGCCTACCTCCATGCTACCCTGCCCAGGGAAGCTGCTCTGGGTGTTCCTAGTCTGCACATTTCTTGGTGATCCAGGAGAGCAACCTCAGTGGTACACGTGATGGCACCTGGATGTGAGAAGCAAAAGGGGGAGCAGAGCCCTCAGACCAGAGCAGATCTTGCTCCTACAAATCAGTCATGCTCTTGTGGGGGGGGTACGCAAAGCAGATAATGCTCCACAGGAGTGCAGGACCTGGAAGTAATCCATAAACAAGGCATTCTTGTGGGAACAAAATATATTACCTGAATTATTTCCTAGGCATCCAACTCATTCCTAGTGTTACCCAGCATTCCTTTCTGGTGTGAAAGCAAGGGAGTAGCTTCTTATTTTTTTTTTTTCTTCTTCTGTAGTATAAGCACATACAGAAGCATTATTATAGCTCTCCAAAGCATGAAATTCCTGGCTTTTGCCATTAGCAGGCCTGAGTTAGGAGTCGTTCCCATGAAGAAATATAAATCAGTTGAGGCAAACCCCTGCACTCTCGGTCTTTACATACTGCTGCTGTGAGCTGCTGCTCCTTCCCTGCTAATAAACCATATCTGCTGCATGACTGCAGCTAACACCAGTGCTTCTTCCTGCCTTCCCCTCCTGCAGGCTTTGCTTTTCATAAGAGCTAAGTCTGCCAACATTGCTCCTCTGTGCTGGTAATGTTGTTACCATCCTATGGTTTCCCACTTACAGCTGCCCAGGAACAAATCAGTTCACCTCTGAAGTAAGCAACACCCAGGCTCATCTGGGGGTATGACACATAAATCATGAATGCTTCCCCACAGAGAAATATCTTCATTCTTGGAGAGGAGCCATGAGCTTTCAATAATAGTTGTTCAATGGACAATATTGTTTATGCTACATAACTCACAGAAAGTATGAAACATTCTGTAATGAAAACTGCAGTACCACGTTTAGTCTCTTTCAAAACCCGGAGGGGATCACTAGCAAATGGTGCAACTTTCCATGGAACTTAAATCCAAAATGTTCAAGTTTTAGTTTACAATTATTTTTTTTTTTCTGAAATTTCAGAGCAAGTAGTTCTCATTTTTTTTACTTCTATTTTTTTTTATTCTTGACATGCCGTGTTTTGAAAGTTTTCAAAAGTACTCTGGGCCAGGAGAGCTGAGAATCAGAGACAGGGTCTTTTCTTTCAGAATACCTGTGAAATAGCACTGAATCCTGGGGCTTGCACTATGCTCACACCCTCATTAGGCAGGCATTAAGAAACAGCAGATATCCATTCCCGCTCATCAGTAAAAAGCTTCCCACCTTTGGCTGCTCTCTTGTTTGATCAGATCCTCCAGATGAATATGGAAGCTTTGTGTCCATAGAGGAAGCTTGGACAGAGCACAAAAGTCCAAGCAGCATGGGCTTCTGAAAGACAGCACCTGTGCTGGGAGATATGCCTAGTACCAAATCAGTGCAAAAAGTGGAGACAACCAAGGGACTTCTGAAGTGCTGCAGGATTACCACAGACAGAGGGAGAAACCTCATCCTCTGAATGCATTATTTGTTAGGAATTATTTTCTAACAGCATTTCTGTTAGAAGCACTAACACAGAGTTTCTGTTTCTGACAGTAGAATCAATTATCCTGTGAAATAAAGTTCCACCAGAGCCTCACTACTTGACACATTTGGAGTCAGACTAGAAGTAAAATGCAATTGTTTATCAGTAGAGGAAGAACCTGCAGCAGCAGAGCTGGAGACTAAAGGCATATCCATTTCTACACCCCAATTCCATTTAGAGTGTCCTGAAAAGAAAGGAAAGCAGCAGGCAGCACAAGCCTGTCTCCAGGGACGAGGCACTCACCTTCTCTCTGGGCAACCTGTCCTAGTGCCTCACCATCCTTATTGTAAAAAACCTCTTCCTTATGTTCAGTCTAAACCACCTCCCTTTTAACGTGATTGCCCCTTGTCTTATCGCAGCAGACCCAGCTAAAAAGTCCGCTCTTTCTTGTTGTCCCTCTTTAGATACTGAAAGACAGTTTCCATAATTCAATCCTAGAGAGCAGTACACTTCATAGTCTTTTTTTGGTGTATTTCCCTTACCCCTCCATCCCAAACTTTAGAAAAATATTGATTATTTCCTTTAGGCTGCTTCGCTCCAGAGAAGCACTAATGTAGGCAGGCATCCTGCTGCTGCGAAGAATGGAGTTTCCTGCAGTACTGCCATTCTTTTAGGTACGAAGAGCAGAGAACATACCCCTTTCTAGGATTTCAAAGGTTGTCAGAGGAAAGGGTTTGAAATGGGATATTTCCATCCCCCTCTCAGCTCAAGGGATTTCCTCAAAACAGCAAGAGGCTTTTGAAACCTTGAGTCCATCAGAGTAGTCAAGCCTCAGGAAATCCATATCAGTACCCAGAGGAGGATCAGACTGAGTTTTAGGAAGAGGTTCTTCACCAGAGAGCAGTGTGCATTGAACAGGCTCCTCAGGGCATTGTTCACAGCTTGGAGCTCTAGGAACATTTGGAAAATGTTCAGATGTGGTCTATTTTGGACAGTGCTGCATGCAGCCAGGAGTTGAACTCTATAATCCTTGTGGGTCCCTTCCAACTCAGGATATTCTTTGATCCTCCAATTCTGTGATATGGTACAATGCCCAGAGAGGACTGTGAAGTCCTCCAAACTGTAAAAAGTCTTCACTTTAGATGAAGGGTGAGAGCAGAGCTCTGCCTGTTCTGTGGGGATGCTGAGTGGGACTAACGTGTATCTCTGTTTAATCCAAACAGCTTACTTCCCTGAACAGCTATTTTATTTAGAGTAGAGCTATTGCTTTGATTTATATGGCAACTTGAAGCTGATCTTAATTTGTAACAGCTTTCCCATATGCCTCAAAGTTTCAAAGTGATGAAATATTTGCATATATATTAGGGAGGATACTGTGATGGCTCTTTTATGAGTTCATCCTAGCATTTTATTGCATATTGCAGGTGATCGTTGGGAGAAGAGAAAAATAAGCACGCTGCCACATTTCTTATGATATCTCTCAGAATACATTACAGATACTAATTGAGACCATTATTTCCAAATGTCCACAGACTCAGGTTGTTTTATAGGCCTATAAAACCAATTCATTATACTCCTCCACTGAATTTAAGAAAATTTTATTTGTATCTGATAAACTGGTTTACAGCTGCATCTTGGAAAGGAAAACAAAAGAGCATCAACGCTCACAGGAAAAGAAAATTTATTAGAAGTGAAGATATTACTTGGATCCTTCCTACCAATTATTTCTCAAGTTCTGGTGCTTTTTTTGTTGTTGTCTCTGTATCACATTTAGATGAACACATGCTGTACTTATGGAGTGTTAGAAACATCACAAACAAAGATCAGAACTGTTCAATATTTGTTTGGTCTGTTTTGGGCCATAACAATGTAGGCTTTCTTTTCATTTATGATCTAAGACCTATGTATCCAAGGTCATTTGCATACTTAAATTGAGCATATGTATGCGGTTAAAAGTGATAAATATTTTGTCGTTGCTTTTCAGTACTGTTTTTGGCAGCTTTTCTCCCAAGGTTCCTATGAAAAAGTGCTGGGACAGAGTCATTATTCCTAATTCTCATGTGCATTATAACTAAAGAATAATATATTTGCCTTAGTATCTGCTTTCATCTTCTGCTACTGTTTGTTTGCCCATTATAAACATGTCTGTTCACAAGACACACGCATTCTTGCATTATAGAGTGTAGATCTATGAATAATGAATTCTGCTATGCTATCTAAGCCTCCCTGCGTTCAAGTGTAATTACCACTGTGTGGAGGTGAAATATGTGGCCATAACAGCTACCAAATCAGCCATGATTATTCTAAACCAGAAGTATGCTGAAGCGTAATACATACGCAGTCCAGCATATACAGAAAGGAAAGCCAAGCCTTTTGTCCAGTGCACAGGAATATCCAGTCTGTGAGGAAAAAGACCTTTCTCACACTGTGTCAAGATAAAACTTAGGCAGCCTTAATATATAACATTCACAGGCTAGTGCCTCTTCTTCCCACTCCCTGTGGCAGAGATATTTGCATCCTGTTGCTTTTTCCTGACATAGCTGCTTCATCAGAACCCACTGACTGCTTCCCACAGCCTCCAACACACCAGGGATCCATTTCCCTGTGCAGCTGTGATCAGGCAGTCTTTTACTGAGGGCCACACTGATTCCTCCCACTTCAGAATGATTATTAACCATTCAACAGCATCTTACCTAAACTGCTGAGCGCTCAGCATGTGCCCTTCCTGCCCGGATGTTGGTCCAGGTCATCTCCTAGCATGCTGGTAACTGAGCCCATGCCTGCAAAGAAGAGCTATGGAGATTCATTATATTAATTTGTACTCAAAATTCTGTAGGGTTTTCTTTGCCTATTTTTTCCCAAGTTTTAATGGGCTCTTCTGTCTGAAGCATTGTAAATGTACAAATTCTTGCTTAATAAAAGCTGAATTGCACAAGAAAATCTGAAATAGATGACTCTTCTGAAGAGAAAATCTTGGGATGCATATTGTACTGTAAAATCAGCAAGCCTCAATGCAATTAAACCTGCCAGCTTGCAGATTTCTCAGTTGCAGGAGGTATCACAGAGACAAGACATGGTATTGGGAACTGCTAGGCAATTCACAGCAATTTCTCTTTGATTCCACATCTTCCTTGATAAGGATCATTTATAGAGCTCTTTGAAAAAAAAAAAAAAGGAGCTACTTTTACCTGACAAGACTGATAATGACCTATATCTGAGACTTCATAGGCTGCAATCATAAAATTCCCTCCACAGCAAAAGTTCAAGATCTTTCCTGTATTTTTAAGTATCTTGCTGATGTCTCACCCAATTCCCTCAAAAAAACAACAAAAAGTTAAATAAAATATAAAAGCAGAACAGAACATGCTATACATGGCAACCATTTCTCCCCCTTCTAATGTTTGGTAACTTCAGTTTGTTCTCAAAAACTTATCTTGCCTTTTCCAGTAAAAGCATGGGCTTTTGTCAGAGCACCACAGTAATCAAATCATGCTTGTGCCCTGCTAACAACAAACACATTTAAACATGACAAATTGCTGTAGCTTAGCAAAGGACTGTCTGTGCTCCAAATCCATACATGCCAATTTTGCATAGCAAAGAGTCTGCAGTTTTTCCAGCTGTTGAGAGCACTTAAAACCATTGGTCTGAGGAAATGCTTTAGTTGTTATTTGATTTATACTTGCAATTTTGCAAGTATATTGAATTTTCAAACTTAGTATACATGCCCAGAAATACTCACAAAACTATGCATTAATATATCTAATGCAATAGCCCAAACTTCTCTCTGTCATTTGAATGAATACACAAGAAGGAATATAAATCATTAAAATCAGGCCTCAAGAAGACTGGTTCCATTTCCACCCTACAGTGCCAGTATCAAGGCCAATAGCAGAGTTGGCCTGACTTCACCAGATAGACCAACACATATGTTTCTGCTGGGTTCTCAGGCTGCATTTTGTATTCACCCAGTGGCAGACTGAAGGAAAATATGCAAGAGTCCGCTTCAGCTGGAGATCACCACAGAGCAGCTGACATCCCTACAAGCAGGAAAAGGTCAAGGCTGACCCAGAAATAAGCTGCTGCCTGTGGAACATGCAAATTCCTGTTCAAACCTCAGCTGCTGCAGAGACAGATAGCCATGGTGGGGCATGCTCACACTGGACACTGCAGAGCTTGTGCAGTCCTTCTCAGAAACCCCACATCCAAAATGCTGCCTATTGCAGCCTGAGTCATCTGTTTCTTGAGAATTTCGTATTAAAGTTACTTGCATGTTGTATTGCATAAGATCATATGCACTGGAACAAGAACAGTGGAGATGGAGCACAATATATGCTAGTGCCAAAAGTGATAAAACACCACAATTCTGATAGCTTTACAAAACAAAATACTAAACATTTTTGTCTTGCATTTCTATTATTTCCCACAAAAATGAAGCCTCGGGTTTTCCACCCCTGGAGAGATGAAATTACTTCTGAGAAAATAATTCTTAGCAATGTGCTCAAATGTTTGCCTGCACTGAGTATTTGTAAAAAAACAAACTGTATTCTTATTGGAAAAGAAGTTCCTGTACAATAATATATTAATACAAAATCTTTTGACCCAGATTAAACTATTGACTCCTTAGAAATGTCAGGAAGCTTCCAGCAAACTGCAAAATTTAAATTCCTGGCTGTGGGACACTCCAATGAGAGCTTGTTTTTTGTGCATCTTTCCATCTTGGCTAAGTGGGGGTGACTGCTACTTGGAGCACAGATCATGAAAACAGCATTTGATGCCTGAGCAGCTGGAAAGCGTGGATAGCCACGTGCCTGGTATTTTGGGCTCAGGCTGCAAGGTAGCACAGATGTGCTTGGTTTGAACCAATCTGTGACAACAAAACAGTGATTTTTGCTCATTACCCAAAGGAGAAATATGCGTTGTCTTGAATGTTAGACATAATTTGCACAGATTCCATACCTGTCAATTGTGACTATTTCCCTCATTTTGTTTGCGTGAGTCCAATGTTTAAGCTACTGAAATGTCAAGTCTCTCCAGTCTGTGTATTCTGATGCATACACTGCAAACCATTTCTTGTTTCTGCAGTGGATTGATGTAGGATTCAAGGGGTTCAAAAAATTCCTCAGAGACGTCTCAGTTCACATCTACACTTATGGCTTAGGTCTGTCTTTAAAAACAATTAAGAACACCTATTTTCACTCTTCATAAAAAGGGATTGCAAACAAAAGCTTTTACTACTCTTCTACTGCTGGTGTTGAATGTTTGATTCACAGTTAATTATTTATTGGATGAATTTCCACAGTTTCTATAACCACGAGCTTGTCCACAAGCAGACTGTAAAATCCTCATTTATTAGTTATGTAAAACATTACTGTAAATAAATGAGGCGTGAATATAGATCACTGTACTTTGCTGGTTACTCTGATAACTTCACAGGACCTAGATAAACATCTGTCCCATTACATTTGTTGTGTTTAACTGCATGCTCTACGTATGTAGCCATACAGGATCAGATCCACTTCTAATGTAAGTTAATTTAGTATCTCTCAGGAGCATCAAATGTGACTAAGCCCCCTTACCCCAAGTAGGAAGCAAACATACCTATTAATTTATTTCAAAAAAAAGTTGCAAGTTTGAGTTATTACTGTTGCTACTCAGACAGAATAAGGGACATTAAAAGCCACAACAGGATTATTTTTGTTATTATTGTTCCACTAACAGTTGGGATAGTTACTGCTGCTATAGTCCTGCTGGGGCTCAGGGAGTGATACAGCTGCAGCCCTGCTATATCACTGAATAATACTTGCTGACTGAAGAGAGGCAATGATACTCAGTCGCGTGTACACATAAAGGTGCTCTGTATAAACTACTGAAGCCAGGGCTGTAGTGCAACGTGATTAATCAAATGCTTAAGGAAAAAGGAAGAGAATGCATTGCACACGAGAGAGAGTAGTGTGAGGGGAAGCTTAACAAAACTGTTCTCACCATCAGTTGAGCTGCAGTGCAGCTCTGAGCATCATTATTAGCCTTGTGCCTCCGTTACACTCTGTATAAAATAGAGGTGGAATTGCTTCTCTTGGGCCATTTCTGCAACTCATGACTAGTCTTTTCAATAATATACACACAAAGTAGCATATATAATGTGTGCCTATATTAAGTAGATATATTACCATAGAACTCATTATTTTTCTCCCACTAATATCAAGCCAATTCATTTGATATTAGATTTCATGATCCTCAAAAATGCCATAAATGAACACTTCCATAGTTATGTGTTTCATTTCTGAAAAGTTAGTAGATCTGCTTTAGAAATACTTATTTCTACTTCAGTTTCTATATTGTTCAGCACTGATGAGCATCATCCAACTTAATGGAGCTATATGCCTGCATACATCTGATTCCATTGGTACTTTCTACCCACACAAGCATTAAGGTTTATTGTTGTAAGTAGTCAAGAGGTAAAGCAGAAATAGAAATAGAGAGTCAGTGAAATACACTACAAGTAAGAAAATAAGAGCTCATAAGATTAGATATTATTCTGCAGTCATTTAACACCGCAAACAGAGGCAGAAAGGAGTAAAACTTATGTTCTATGAAGTCTGAAAAAGACCTATCACTTTTAAGCTTTCTGACTATACTGTGGCATTTTTATGTCTCATCCTTTTTTTATTCCCTTCAGATATCAAATCAGAATGACATTTTAGGGTAGTGTAGGAAAGATTGAGTGATGATTCTGGGAAGAAGAATAGATAGCAATAAATTCACTGAGTCAATCTTTGGTTGCAATTGCTCAGCATTGCAAGGGGCTCTCTGTCTTTCTGCTCCAGCCACAGAGGACTGATAGGTAGCAACCTGTAGCAAGGCTTTGAAAAGTGTTCATTCTGGCTATGGCTTCCCCAAAGAAGTCTGAGTCTTATGGGTCTGAACATCAAAATGCCTCAGAAATTGTGACTTCCATTTCATTCTGCACATTTCAAATTAAAAGGGGAATGGAACAAAGAAATTGATGAAGCTGCCAAAGCTTTTAAATATCTCTGAGAGAGAGCAGAAAAAAAATATAATTCAGAAAGCCTGAGTGCTGTCCTCAGGTGCCTGGCTGAGATGCAGTGATACTGGGAACAGCACTGGCTCAGCACTTCAACACTAGCTTTGTATTTGCAGGAAGATGCAAAACAACTCTTTTTGGTAGAATCACTTGGGACTCCTAGCTACAGGAGACTTGAAAGAGTGAAAGAAGAAGAAAATACTACATAGGGTGAACACCCAAATGAGTAGTACCCTGTAAGGTGATGACCCAAAATGAATAGCACCCAAACAGTATAATCAAGATGGATAGTACATTTTTGGACAATTATCCAGATGGTATGAAGACACTCAACAACACAGGAAGAGCTCACCTGTCACTAAAGGTTGAGACTTGCCTGGAACTCCACACAGGAGGGATTTCTAACAAAAGATCCATCCCCACTGGTTGTCAGCCCTTAAATGGGTTCTGGGAGAGGTGGAGCCAGACCCCACCCTTCCCAGTCACACAGGTCAATTGCCTTCACCTGTGCTCCTGCACTGACTCAGTGCTTACCTCAGGTGATCAACCAGTGGATCAGGCCGTGATCTTACAATTCCCATACAATGCTAGAACAAGCAACTCAGAAAATTGATGCTACTGAGATTCTGACTTATACTTTGCCCAGAGTGGTGGTGGAAGCCCTATCCCTGGAGGCACTGAAGGTCAGGCTGGATGGAGCTCTGAGCACCTGATGTAGCTTTAGGTGTCCCTGTTCATTGTAGGGGAGTTGGATTGGGTGGTCTTTAAGGGTCCCTTCCAACCCAAGAAATTCTATGATTCTATTATTCTTCCATCTTACACAGGTTAAATCCCGTTAGTCAAATGAAAGTAACATACTTGGGAAAAAAAAGAAAAACACAGCCAGCACAATTCTGCCTAGGACTTCAGCCAATGGAGAAGGGAAGAGTCAGATACTTCTTTCCCCTCCCCACCAAAGTCCAAGTAAACTAAAACAGTGTTACCTGAAGAATTCCTGGGAGATACTTAGTTTGCTGGAGTGTGGGAATTGTCCTGCAATGATGCCTACAACATCTAGTAGGAATGAGAAGCAGGAGTACGGATCAAGAAGAGTATGACCAAAGATTTTCCAGACAGGCTTTCTGAGCCTCTAGAACAACAACAAAAAAGAAATACTGCCTTTGTATTCAAATAATTTACAGTAGCATGAGAGAAAGATATGCAGAACTTGTACTCAGAGAGAGCTTACATCTGCAGAGACAAAACCACAGGCAAAGCAAGAGGGAAAGGATAAAAATGCAGGGAGTATGATCAAGATGAATGGTTTCCAATGCATCTATGTGGAGATCTTCTCTGTTCTTCAGTGTAAAGAGAAAATAAGCTTGCTAGCCCTATTTGGCAAAGACAAAAAAATAGTTTTATGGTGAGTTTGGTTAGCAATGACCTCCCATAAATAGGGATATGAGAGCAGTGGACTCAGGCCAGAGGGTCCTTTTCTATTTGAAGTTTGCCAGGTTTTGTTAAGGTTTTACTAGTACTAATAGCCTTCCTCTCCTGATCTTCTTCTCTGAGTCCATGAGCTCTCACCAGGCTGTCACACCCAAAGCCTCCAGACAAGGGTTTTTACAGCGTGTCTTTTTACACATTATTTGTGTCCTTAATTATATTTTTTAATACAGTACCTCCCACCAAGGAAAACTCCCAAAGCTGGGGTCTTTCCTTTGTATTTGCATGAAATGTTTTCCCAAGCAGTTTGTGTTGAGTGGGGTTCATACCAGCAGTTTGTCTTGGTAATGGTGTGTGATATAGCATGCTTCACTCCGCCATTGAGGAGTATTTGTAGTCTCTATGGAAAGTAAATTTTCTCTCTTTTCTGTTATGTTACTTTATCATCATTATTCTTCATTTGGCTCAGCCCCTGGAAATGTTTTCCTCTTGCTTACTAATGCTCATTACTACTAGTGGNAAGAGTGAAAGAAGAAGAAAATACTACATAGGGTGAACACCCAAATGAGTAGTACCCTGTAAGGTGATGACCCAAAATGAATAGCACCCAAACAGTATAATCAAGATGGATAGTACATTTTTGGACAATTATCCAGATGGTATGAAGACACTCAACAACACAGGAAGAGCTCACCTGTCACTAAAGGTTGAGACTTGCCTGGAACTCCACACAGGAGGGATTTCTAACAAAAGATCCATCCCCACTGGTTGTCAGCCCTTAAATGGGTTCTGGGAGAGGTGGAGCCAGACCCCACCCTTCCCAGTCACACAGGTCAATTGCCTTCACCTGTGCTCCTGCACTGACTCAGTGCTTACCTCAGGTGATCAACCAGTGGATCAGGCCGTGATCTTACAATTCCCATACAATGCTAGAACAAGCAACTCAGAAAATTGATGCTACTGAGATTCTGACTTATACTTTGCCCAGAGTGGTGGTGGAAGCCCTATCCCTGGAGGCACTGAAGGTCAGGCTGGATGGAGCTCTGAGCACCTGATGTAGCTTTAGGTGTCCCTGTTCATTGTAGGGGAGTTGGATTGGGTGGTCTTTAAGGGTCCCTTCCAACCCAAGAAATTCTATGATTCTATTATTCTTCCATCTTACACAGGTTAAATCCCGTTAGTCAAATGAAAGTAACATACTTGGGAAAAAAAAGAAAAACACAGCCAGCACAATTCTGCCTAGGACTTCAGCCAATGGAGAAGGGAAGAGTCAGATACTTCTTTCCCCTCCCCACCAAAGTCCAAGTAAACTAAAACAGTGTTACCTGAAGAATTCCTGGGAGATACTTAGTTTGCTGGAGTGTGGGAATTGTCCTGCAATGATGCCTACAACATCTAGTAGGAATGAGAAGCAGGAGTACGGATCAAGAAGAGTATGACCAAAGATTTTCCAGACAGGCTTTCTGAGCCTCTAGAACAACAACAAAAAAGAAATACTGCCTTTGTATTCAAATAATTTACAGTAGCATGAGAGAAAGATATGCAGAACTTGTACTCAGAGAGAGCTTACATCTGCAGAGACAAAACCACAGGCAAAGCAAGAGGGAAAGGATAAAAATGCAGGGAGTATGATCAAGATGAATGGTTTCCAATGCATCTATGTGGAGATCTTCTCTGTTCTTCAGTGTAAAGAGAAAATAAGCTTGCTAGCCCTATTTGGCAAAGACAAAAAAATAGTTTTATGGTGAGTTTGGTTAGCAATGACCTCCCATAAATAGGGATATGAGAGCAGTGGACTCAGGCCAGAGGGTCCTTTTCTATTTGAAGTTTGCCAGGTTTTGTTAAGGTTTTACTAGTACTAATAGCCTTCCTCTCCTGATCTTCTTCTCTGAGTCCATGAGCTCTCACCAGGCTGTCACACCCAAAGCCTCCAGACAAGGGTTTTTACAGCGTGTCTTTTTACACATTATTTGTGTCCTTAATTATATTTTTTAATACAGTACCTCCCACCAAGGAAAACTCCCAAAGCTGGGGTCTTTCCTTTGTATTTGCATGAAATGTTTTCCCAAGCAGTTTGTGTTGAGTGGGGTTCATACCAGCAGTTTGTCTTGGTAATGGTGTGTGATATAGCATGCTTCACTCCGCCATTGAGGAGTATTTGTAGTCTCTATGGAAAGTAAATTTTCTCTCTTTTCTGTTATGTTACTTTATCATCATTATTCTTCATTTGGCTCAGCCCCTGGAAATGTTTTCCTCTTGCTTACTAATGCTCATTACTACTAGTGGCACACAAAGGGGGTCCATTTTTCTCACAGCTAGCATACTGTACATATGCTAGATATGTTCTCTGGGATGAAATGTGTCACTGGTCTCTGTGGTGCTGCTCTGCTGCCAAAGAAAGCCATAAGGTATGGCAGTAATTTGAATTTACAACCCCAACAAGCAACTTTTGAAGCAGAAAACACTTCCCAGAATTTCACATCAGAGAGAGAAAATGCCGTTTTCTCTCAGAACAGCTCCACATTACTTGGGAGGAACACAGCAGAAAGAAGGCGAAAGTAAAAGCATTCAAGAAGAGTAAGGTTCAAGAGGCCTATTAAAAATCTAATTCTTTGGAAAGAAGTATATTTTTTCTGAATGCTGAAGTGCTCTTGCACCTCAGAGATGCAATATGGGAGGCAGAAACACTGCTTTTCTTTTCCAACTGTGCTGAAGCCAAGACACTGTCATTCCTGGTGCAGCAGTATATGTGTCATGTATTTCTTACAATAGTTTGGCAAAATGTCGGGTCCTCATCAGCAGTTCTGCCTGCATGGCTGTTACAACCAGAGCAGCTGCATTATGGCTACCGAATAGAGGCTTGGAGGGTTTTATTATTTTGTCTTTTGTCCTAATCCAGTTACTCGTGTGCCTGAAAGCTGGACTGTAGGGAACATTTGCCAAAGGGGAACATCTTTGGCTCATGGTTAGATTTGTAGTAGGGACAGATGTCCACTGGACACTCTCTTTTCTCCCAGGTCCCTCAGTAACCATCTGATAGGTACTGCAGATGGGCTCTGGACTGCATTGGTGCAGTCAGGCTCCTCTCATCTCACACATACCCATTCTTACACCTATGCAAGAAGCTGTGATTGTGTTCCTCTATCTGGCTTCCATTTAAACAACAGTAGTGGATAATATTAAGAATAATTTCACAGGTTCTCCATGCTAACAAACTAGCTCTTTTTTGAAAAAGGGAAAACCCCCTCTATGGGTTGAGGAAAAGCTGGTTTTCAGGATGAGCTTCCCAAGCCTTGGTGTGTGTACCCCAGTTTCTGACTCACAAAGGCATCATGCTCCAGTGCACTCCCTGTTTTGTTTGTAGGAACTGTTTGCTTTCATTTTCATAGAAAAGAGAAGAAGGAAAAGAAAAAGGTAAATGTAGCCTGTATCAAGAATATTATCTTCTCTAGTTTTCTGTCAACTATTATTTTTCAGAAAATGTCAGAATTGAAAAAGAAGAAATTGCAGAAGACTGAAAATTGTACCTAATTTACTTGTGTTGATGATTCAGTTTGTATCAATAAGGCACTCATTTATTAATGTTACCAAGTGCTTGTCTTTCCTGGAAATCAGTTTCTCCGTGTTTGCTTTGTTTTAATTCCACATACCAGGAAGAGTGGTATAAATCTTCTTTGCTGCCCATCTGACTCCTGATCAAGCACACTAGGTCCTTTTGGGACATATAAATACTGATCTGTGATTGATGGAAGTTCTCCGTCATCAGGGCTACAGAAATGAATTTCTTCTTCAAGAAGTACTCTAGCTCTTCTTACCATAATTTAATTCACAGTGAGTGGGAGATCCAGGGAACACAAGTGTGGCCACCATACAGGCAGTCCAACTCTTTCCAAAAACATTACAAATTGGGTTTTGGCAATAGCTGAAGCAGTTACATTTAGTTATTGCAGGTCTTTGCCCCCTTAAGCCATTGTGAGCTTTGTTACCAAACACTCTCCTCTAGACAGGCCTTTTTAACTTCTTTTTCTGAGTGGAAATTGCTAAATTTCCAGTGTTCAAAGCCAACTGAAATGTAGGGTGGGATTAATATCTGGAATAGCTGGAATAGTCAAAATGAGTTAGAAAATTGTTTTATTGTCATAAAGATTAGAAGGAGTCTGATATTTGTCTGACATTGAAACCTATATCCCCAATTCTTGCCTTATGGGAGAAGTCTGTACATATTTTTAAAATAAGACTTGACTCTAATAAGGAAAATTAACAATAACTTCAGTTATTTTTACTCGGAACATGTCTATCAAAATGCAATTTTATTTCTGGAATTTTTAATGGCAATGTTAATTGAATTAAAATATTTTTATAGGTCTGCTGCTATACAAAATATTGTCAGAACATATGCTGTGAGTATTTCTGAGTCTAACGTCATATTCCACAAGTTTTATGGTGGTTATTGTTGCTCATATAAGTCTTGAAATGTTCCATAAGTCACTCCTACAAAAAGCTGCCTGGTACAAAGCAGCTAGAAAATAATAGCTGGGTTTTGGCAGGTCTTAAATTTAACAAATACATAGTTAAGCTAGTCAGAGACTCAGGGAATACTCTATTTCTCTCTCTGTTTTCAAAGCAGAGCTTAGGTCAGTCAAAAGTTCCTTTTAATCCTGGCAAGGCAGAATAATTAATAGTTCAAGGACATAAAAATTTTCAGTTGTTTGCACTCTCTTGCTATTAGAATAGCTTTTGTGTCTGTCAGCATTTCTGTTAGCTATTTCTTAAGCTGGAGGTTTGTAATATTGAATAGCACTCTTTCTGGCTTGAAACTTAGCAATGTATGTATATTAATCAGAGAACTTCAGATATTTGTCTGCTTCTTTGCCATATAGCTAGAGTTACGACTCCCTTGTTCCACTGAAGAGAAATCTGGACATCTTAAGGGAAAAAGGTAGAGATAACTCCACAGAAAGTGGTAGTGTAGAGTGATTTGCAAAAAAGAGAACAAGGGACCTTGTAAAAATCTATAAAGCTCTATTTCTCGAGGCCAAAACAATCTTCAATTTTCCTTTTTTTTTTTAACCTTCTATGAAAGGAGATATAGGAAAAACTGCTCTCTAACCAGTAACTTGCAGTTAAGGATAGCAGTTAGTCCTTAATTAATAAAACTGTGCGAGTAACCTAATGTACTCTAAGCTCAAGTATTTGACTATTCCTAACTTTGATGCCATTCACTTACAGAACGGACTTCTTGCTGGTAAGAGGTATTTTTGACTCTCATAGATCATAAAAGAATGTGGCAACAGATTACAGTTGCAGAGAGGTTTTTTCAAGGTGGTAAATTCTCTTTAGTTATGGGGTTTATCTTCTGAATATTTCACAGTTCTGGCAGACATAATGTCTTCTCCAATTGGTATCTCTGAATCACTTTTTTCATTTTTTTTTCCTCATTGAAAATAGCTTTATCATGCATATGAGAAATGAATCCTCTAAAACTGGCACATTATAAAGGTGACAAATTGTTAGACACAATTCCCATGATAAGAAGCTTGTGAGAAGGTCAAGATAGAAAGTATTTTTGAAAGGGGAAAGAATAACTACTGTTAAGACAGTAATGAAACTATCTCCAAAACTCATCCAACTCTCATTTGCAAAACCTTCTTATCATTAAAATTCCCTGTTCAGTTTTTCAACACTTGAAGAAAAGCAAAGCTGTCTGTGCCTTTGCCCTGGCACCCTGTTAGACCCATCTTTGCCTATATTTGCTCCATGTAGCATGTCGAATGCTTGTCACTGAAAGTATTGTCTTTTCTATGGGAGATGCAATGTACCATGACTAAGGTTGTAAACTGCTGAGCAAAAAGAAAAAGCATAAAATGGATAAGGGGAAAAAAAATGTAATATGTAGGAACCGGGAAGATCCATTTGTTCTGTGTTAGGCAAAGAGCAGTGGCAGACTATTAGGATGAATGGATGGATGTTGAACTCACTGTCAAAAAAAAAAAAAAAAATTCAAAAATATTTTGGCCTATTCTCAACCAGATATGAGGAAATACTTCATTTCCTACTTCAGACACATAGGCTCTGCCACCAACAATGAAGAAGGCAGCCAATTAGCCACACAGTTACGCACGGACCTTATCTCTATAGAACTTTCTGACATTGTCTTCTACAATTCTAAGAGATTTTACCAGCATATCAAAATATTCAGCAGTTTTATAGTAAAGTTCTCTCTTTGTTTCTTTTGTTATATGTAGTCATTTTTTTTCTTGTTAAGATGTATGTTTGAAGGCAGAGATGGGTTTCTAGGTTAAAAACTGAGTAAATGTTTCACATATAAAATTTGTTTTCCAAGACACCAGGTAAAAGCACAGGTTAGCAAGAACAGCTTCAGAGTGCAATACTGCATTGCACAAAAACATAGGGAACAGGCACACAAATCTTACTTGGAACACAGAGGAACCATTTCCTCACTGAAGGGCAATTGTCATTTCCATCATGGGCAACTTTCACTGTTGCTAGGAAATCGAAACTGTTGAAGTTGGTCAAGGACAAAAAGCTTATGTTGAATTTATTTTTACCCCTTCCCCAATCAAAGCACGTATCTTACCCTGGATGGAGGGGTCCCTCTGAGCCTTCACATGGAGATTTAAGCTGTGGAAAGATCTCAGCTTACAGACAGCTTCTGTGATCAGCAGTAACAGAAAAGCTGCTTTAAAACAACAGCACATGAAGCTACTGTGCTGTTCTGTAAAGAACCTACAGCACTGATTGCAAAGCCAGCCATAAATCTGCCAACAGGTCCAGCACACATCTAGCTTTCCTAGCAAGTGTGTATATAACCGTATAACACAAGAGGCAAGCATGCACATCTCTCCTTTCATTGCTTGACATGTTGATAACTGTTGGTCTCACAAAACCTGTGCTGCAAGCGGGGCCTGGCTGGCACCAAGCAGAGGTATTGAATTTGATACAGGGTCGCTCATCCTGGGCCTTGTGCCTTTCACAATTGTGGCAAGCTCAGAAAGCCTCAAGCCTGCCATTTTGTAGCTGAGGAATGTGTCGTTTCTCTCCCACGTCACTATGGGTTCCAGGAGGGAAGGAAAGGCCAGCCCTTGTGGAGCAGGTGAGCAGGTAGGCATCCAAACTGGGCCCTACCAACCTCAGGCCTGCACCATATGCTGCCCCACGCCCAGGCCATATTCAGGGGATAACATTTTTTTAATTCAGAAGGAGAGATGGTTCATGTCCAAGTGATCCCTCTGCTGCTTTCATAGGCAGCAAATTACTTATTTGCTTAATTACTAGCCTTTAATGACTATCGATGTCAGAAAATGGCTGTACTTGCTTTTTTTGACCACAACTGTCAGCTGTATTAGTGGATGTTTCCTCACACACAACAACACAAGCAGTTTTTTAATAGGTGCCAGACACATGTTAAATGCTCAGTGGTTTAATAAATAAACACTAATGGTGGCCAAACACAGCTGGAGCAAATCTGCAATGTGGTGGCACCAGGCTTAATTCTGTGCATTGGATGTGGTATTCAGAGAGAAAACAGTGAAAGGAATGCCTTTCAGTTTAATGTTTTTCACCTCAGCACTGCTAGCTGGCAGAGAGTTAAGAGATTATGTGAATTGATAGACTAACTTCTCCATTAGTCACCAAAGCTGTACTTCCAAATTTCATTATGGCGGAAGAGCAAGTATGCTTATTTCAGGTTTCTTATTCTTTCTTTATGTTTGTTTGTTTTTTTCCCCTCAGATTAGTGAAGGTATCACTTGGTTCTGTATCACAGACAGCTAGAGTCAAGGAATATTCACTATCATACTAAAATAAGCATCCTTGACCCACTGGAAAGCCTGAACCTCTGCTTGTCTTGCTGCTAACAATGCTTTTTACTCCTTTAGTTTCGGTAGCTCTGAGCAGCGGATATGGAACTCAAGCTTGCAGTCTAGGGAAATGTCTATTCTTAAGCACAGTTATGATTCCTGTTAAGCTTGTGGTTATCTTCTGAAGTTTGCAGATTTTCTGTTCCTGACACTTAATTCTTGACAACTTCTCTGCTGATTTTATTTGTGTGATGTGAAGTCATCCCATTAAATGTGTCCAGTACATTGGGTATTTCTGAAATACATGCAGGGCCACCCTCCAATCTGAAATACATTTTTTAATAAAGTAGTTAATTTTCTACATAGTTATGGGCTAAGCCAGCCTTTATAGGTGTTGAATCCTGACACAAGAATCCAGGCCTTTTATTTGAATTCTGGAAAAAAAAATTCTGTCTGATAAATGCTGAGTTATTAAAGTTGTAAAGAAAAAGGCTGTCTGATTTGTATAGTGCAGCAAAGCAGATCTACATCTAATTTATTTCACTGTTTGTACAACTCTCCTCATGTAATCTTCTGTCCTTGTGTATTACAGCTTATAGTTTCTTCCTCTGTTTGCATTTTGATAAACACAGAATGAGTGTTGGTACTTCTACATACTTTGTCTGGTATTAAATCAAAATAACGAAAATCAACTTTTCTTTACCTGGCCAGAAAGATGTCAAAACCATTACAGTGAATGTGTAAGGCAATTTTCATGGGAGCAGTGAATAACTTCACTCCTTGGTGATCAACAGAAAGGTGTTATTTCTGAGGCTCTCACACTCTCACACTGCTGGCTTTTATTTTCTTAGGAAGAAACCTGTGCCAACCGTTTCTCATTCAGGGAAAATGTTTTTTTTTCATTGCTTTTTCAAGAAGATAAGCCTCTTTTGTTGCTGCATATTGCCCGTGTATGTTCTGCATGTTTGTTGAAGCTGAACATGAGTAAATGTAAGAGGAAGTCTTGCTCTGCTAGACTGCTCTTCCTAGAGAAGATCCGTTTAATAATCAATTCCTATGGTGAGATGTCTCTATTTAGGAAGTTAATGATTTATTTAAATATCATTTCAGAGACTGAAATACCCTAAGTTGCTCATTATTCTGACAGAAGTCAAGGTTAAGCATAGGCTGCAATATGCCAACAAAACAGATGTTTAATCAAAGTCATATAAAATATTTACAGCAAAGCTGCAGCTGTTCATGAAATGCCACATGTGATATGCCATTTGATATGGAAGCTTTAACAAGAATCTGGAGATGTGACCTGGCAATGGTTTAAGATAACTAAGCTGTCATTAAGGTAGTTTTTTCCTTCTTAAAGCCAGGTTGGATTCAATCTGTCTCTATGAATACTCACTCTGCCAGGCTGTGGGGTGCTTCTGCTGCTAAAGGAACGATGACAGTTCCCTCAAAGTCTGTTCTAAGTTTCATAGACTACCTGAAGCTGAAGGCATGGCATCACTGCCAGTTTCCATGTTTGTATTCCTCTGGGGAAGTAGAACATGGTGGATGGCACTGGATTTAATGCTGCGTGTGCCTGAGTCCATATCTGTTATTTTTCCTGACACTGAGTGTGAATGATGATGTGGAAGGAAACACAGCTTGAACTGCTCTTGAAAGCAGACTGCTAACTTTGAGACTTTTCCCTCCTGACTCTGTGAAATATGTATTACCTCCTTAGTACAGGAGAAAACCTGGTTCTCTTCTGATGTAAACCAGTAAAAATACAGAGAATCCTTTTTCCTTTTGCTGTCAATGTTTCAGCCACGAGCTGGCTCAGAATTTCATAGCAAGAGTTTGCTCTTGCAGCTCCACTATCACAACTCTGTGCTTGAAACTCCAAGCTGACTGCTACACCATCTGCTCTTTTCAAAGAACTTAATCTGCAAAGGATACTCAGCATTTTTCCCAGTTAAGCCCTTTTAAAAACGAGTGGCATTTACATCATCAGGTGCCCAGGTAGCATAGTTACTCACACACGGATAAATTAGCAAGATAATACAGTTGACACTTGGAAATAATTAATCTTTAATTTAGGAGAAAATTAAAAATGTGGCCACAGTCCCCTGCAAACAGTTGCATTTGTGGAGTAGATGATTATACACAGTCCCTCTCATTTAGACTGACTGATCACAGGCAGAAACAGTGACCTTATTGGAGGTGAGAGCAGAATTCCCACTGACTTTTGTCAGGTTAGGATCTCACTCTCCACATGCGAGTGCAGGTGTGGGTACTGCAGACTTAGTCTTGAATCGTTTTTTTCTACGAGGAGAGTTATAAGCAAGGGAAAAGAAAACTTTCACAGCTAAATCTTTAATATTTGTGTAGGATTACCTTCTAGTTAACAGGGAATATATTTAAAGCTATTTTCTTTTAAAAAGCATACCTCTGCTCCCAGGCAGCCTCTAAACTGTTGTAAAAGGAGCAAAGGATATATTTAAGAAGAGCAGACAGACTTAATTCCTGCTGAAATCTCTGTTCCTCTTGAGTCTGGCCTAGTGTGAATTTAGCCTGGTTGCAGTATGGTCCAGAGACCTGCATGCTCATTTCACTCAGGAGTACCAGGCAGTGGCAGATGCACATGATGTCTGTTTGCCTGAGATTGAACTGAAATTCCTCATATGAACTACGTGGATTTGACAGGGGTGTCGTACACTGCCTTAGGACACTCCACAGAAGCAGTTACCTGTATCTTAGTTTTCCTCTGACATAATAACACCACACTAAAAAAGAAATGTGTGCCTAATAGGGCATGTCATGTTTAAACCTGATTGGTTTTAGATTTGGATGATTATCAACGCATATTGGTTCTGGAACATCTCAGAGACTGTTTTGCATAGCTTTACAGCAGTAAACTATCAAATCAGTGTTTTTCGTGGAGTCTGCCAGCCCCTCCAGTGCCAGTGGCTTCCTCCTCACTCTCAGAGAGTTATATTTAGTTGTGCTATGGCCAGCAGAATGGGGAGTGGCTGACATACACAGGAGGAAATCATAAAATGAAAGAAAATGGTGGTAGCTAATCCAGATATGGATCCAAAAGCTGATTGGCATAATCTTGAAAGACTTCTCACTTGTAAAAGTAGATCACAAAGATTTCTAAGGAGATTTGCAGTTTAATTAAGTTTCCCTTATTTCCTGCTTCTGCATTTCCTCGTGGTAATGGAGCATGCTGAATAGCAAGGACCTGCAGAGCAGAAGTGAAGGAGCGAGAAAAGTTACTGAATTAAGAACAAAAGTAATCATTTGTTTTAGCTAAATTCAAGTCCTGGACAAAATACTATTGTGATATAAAAGTATAATCATTTCCAGGATAAAATAAAGGAAAATGAAATAAAACTTCGAACTGCTATGATTTCCACTTGTTTTGTTCTCCTCTCACAGTTCTGACCTTTCTATTTCCTGTCTCCCCTCACAAAAGCAATGGTACCATCCAGGCTCTTAGCAATCTTCAGAGAGCAGCTGTTCCACTTAGGTTTGTTTTGTTTGTGTGTTTGCTTTTGTTTTTTTGCTTGTTTTTGCCAGGTTGTGGCAGGCACGAAAATATGTTTTCAACAGTTATACATTAAAACATATTTGAGGCTATATAAAGTCAATTTATGGAACTCACATAAATATATATATATATATTTAGGATGTAATATAATATTTTTCTCCTAGAAAATGCATTTTTTCTTTCTCAATTGAGGGAATTGCATAATAAAATTTTATTATCTCGAAGTCAGAACTGAAGGAATAATAAAGAAAATAAACACATCAATATAGTAACCTGCAACTTTTTTGACTGTTTTGCATGTATTTTAATGTATTCTTGCCTGAGCTCTTACATAAATTATGTTGTTTGCACAACTTGTTACAGGAAATTTATATTCTCCTATATATTATTATTTGTACCTGAATGTGATACGTAGAAGTGAACGTACAGTTGCCAACAGAAATGATAAAGTGCTGTAACTTAAGGGATGAGGAATCCTGGTTGTTTACATTTGTGTGTCTTGGCCAGTTGGACAGGCAAAGTGATGACAGCGTGGCTTCCTGAACCTTAAGGAAGCACGTGAAAGCAAATTTCTTTGTGTGGATGTGACAAGGAACTTGAATCGAAAATTTTGTCTGAGTATTTATTGCATGACTAGAAAAAAAAAAAAAAAGATTTTAATTCTCTCTCTCACCTTCTCACTGTGAAGAGTTCAATCCCTTTTAAAAACTAAGACTTTCTTTGGAGCACACTCTTCTCCCTTTAGAAAGGAAATCCGTGTCTGTCCCATAGAGTCCAGAAACAACAGCTTACAAAAACCTCACCTGCTGAAACAGAGCCGCTTACTTCTTCTTTCTTAAAAGTGAAACCCCCTGAATTCATCAAAAGACGTGAAACCAAGTCGCAACTGCCAGGTGCTCCATCCAGTAAGAGCACGGGCTGCTTGGAGACACACTTAGGAGAGTCTCACCGCTGAGCCGTGGGAGGAGATCCTATATGAGATGCATGGCAGGGAAGTGTGAGACCTTGAGATTCCTGGGCTGCGGGAGGTGTTCACAGCAGTTGAGGAACAGAGGAAAGGCTATCTCTCAGTCAAATTAGGTTTGCTATTCAGCGGCTTTATTAGCGAACAATTAACTTCAAAGGAGACACTGAAATTGGAAAACAGGATGGCCAGCATGGGCTGAAGCCGGTAGGAAATAGAATAGAATTTCATTTTATTTCATGCTACTGTTTACCTCTTAAATGTATTGTATTTTAATTCATGTACAGATTAGGAATCTAAACCATCTCCCAAGTTCTTTGGGCTGGAAGATTAACCATGGTTTGGGCAATGGGTATTGATTTGAAGATTCTCATTTTAGACAATACAAACATTTTAAAGACTATTTGATGCTCGCTCAATATCACACCTGCCACTGCTGAACATAGCAGAGAACAGAGGGCAAAAAGGACAATGTCAATGAGAACTGTGTGTTCCCACTTCTCCCTAGAAGGGCATACAAGGCACTGAGATGAGGGATGAATATTACTCCTAATAAACCTACTACTGAAAACTCATTCTAAGGATGCAAAAGGCTCTAAGTTCGATTTCAATTGAAAAAAAGTCTGCAGTAACCTAGTGATCCATAGTGTTATAAGCAATGAATCTGATATTTATATTCATTGGCTTTTATAAAGCTGTGGGCTTGATTCCAGAGTTTCGTGGTGACATTCTCAGCTGTGTTCCATATCACATCTGTTCTGGCCTGTGACATCCATGGGGCCCAATATGCATAGCACAAAATGAGCCCCTGTCAAATTAGTGTAGATTTCTGTGTCTGTCTGAGGATGCAGCCACCTGAAGCAGACTGCAGTCTCTCAATTCTTTTCCACCTGTGCTCTCCCACCTCCACCTGCACGTTTGCACTGAATAGTTTGTGTTTGATCACATAGCTGTGCAATGAATGCAATCGACACATTGGTCCTACTGAAATCCACTGTTGTTCTCCTGAATTCATTTTTGGCTGGAGCTGAGAGCTGATCCATGAGTTTGCCATGCAAGTCCAACAGCTGATGCAAGGTTGGTGATGGAAAAAGACGTCTAGGGTGAGAAGAGAGCAGGGGGCCTCTTTTAGTAGCAGCAATCTAAGACCTATGTAAGCTGCAAAACTGTCTCTAAGGTTCTCTCATCCCCTGGCTGAATTACTTTTCCAGAGAGTTTGGGTCCAGGAGAGGGGAGCGAGGAAGAGATCTAGTTCCATACCTTTTACCTTGCTTTGGCTGAAGAATGTGCCAGACAATAAAAGGCAGCACAGATCCTCAGTGTATTGCTGCCCTTGGTACCTGTGGTGGGCAGTGACCATGATGTGTACTCGGTTATTTGTTGACTTATCTTTTCCATTCATAAAAGTGGCTTGGCAGCCAAGTCAGTTTACTCCTCAACAAAAATAAATATATCTCATGTTATACGGATTCTTTCTGTGTATATTGGATTTCTTAACTCAAAAACTAATTGAGGCTACAAGGGTTTTGTTTTGTCTTTTTATTTTTTTTTCTTTTTTTAAGGGAAAATATCAAAGCCCAAGGGATCTGGCCTGAGCAGAGGGTTGTTAAGGAAACAAAGGAAGGATGGAGTGGGTAGATCATTACCAAATCGCCCAGCTATACGGGCCCTGCTTCCCTAATGAGCCTGACAGCATGCAGAGCCGCCTCCCTCTTCATATGTAAAGCAAATCGTTTGCCCTCTCTGGCAACCGCTATTTACATCTGCAAATGAATCCATCTTCCTGCATCCCCAGGCAGAGAGCAGAGGGAGCTGGGAGTGCAGCACCCACCGCACTGGGAGCACGGCCCTCCCGGGCAGCACCTGCCCCTCGTCCAGTGTCCATCATCTCAGAACTAGAGGAGGAAACGCCTCGGTGGGAAGAATACCCACGGGGCTGTCATCTGATGGAGCTGAACCTCTTCTGTGTCTCTTTATCATCCATTCCCTACAGCTCATATGGCTGAGTTTGAGGTTAGGGAGCCACAAGCTAATCTTTTCTATAGAGAGACACAAGACTCGGGGATGGTTTCAGCGACTGAGTGTGCAGGAGGGAGCAGGCAGGTGTGGACAAGGACATGTGGGTAGGTGATAGGGGTCACTATGAAGTGCCACCAGACCTCACCCTCACATGCTGTTTGGGCAAAAGCATTTCCATTGGGCATTGGAACTTGCAGGGCGTCAGTGTGGAAGCTAATGAGATTTTGTGTTACATTCTCATCTAATGACAACCGAGTCATTGATTTGACTAATTTGCTGGGAATTATTATGAAAATGCATTTTTTGATAGGAGAAGGAAGGTAAGAAGTCATCTCTCCAGTATGGGGTCTCATGTTAATTGCTAAATGTGCTGAAGCGGGAGAGAAAAAGGTGGGAACATACGCACTGTATTCCTTCTTTTGTTTCATATGAATAAGCTGTAATACCCCTGCAAATGCAGAGAAAGTAAGAGGGGAAATCACAGCCCTTCCTGCAGAACGCAGCAGGGAGCCCCGCGCCTGCAGCTTGCCTATTGTGCGCCTCCCAAAGAGGGGCTTGTTCTGCTGAAATGCCAGGCGTATCTGGAGCTAAGGTTATCCCCTGAGCAGAATATATAAATAAGAGATTACTTGCAAGCTCCGCTGCCAGACTTGGGGTGTAGGAAGTGTTTGTTTTTGTTTCTGTCACCAGGCAGCAGGGAACCCGTCGCCTTTGTTCTGGAGGTCACGCTGCTAGAGATGGCAAATATTGACATACATGGAGGTAGTTTTCATTTTCATGTGTTTCTTGTTACTTCTTACTGCTATGTTATTTTGCTTTTCTGTTCTCTTGTTTTCCAACACTTTCTTTTCTTTTTTTCTTTTTTTTTAATTTCCCCACACTGACTGTACTGTCGTGGACAGCAAACAGCATGACAGAACTGCAGGGAATATTACAGTCTCATAACCCTTGTGATGACTTGCCCTGAATGAACTGACAGCTTTAGCTTCAGCCTAGTATGATAGGGACAGGGGTCTATATGCCAGAGGCATTAATTAGCAGGCATGACAGGGACTCTCTTGTAGAAATTGCATTTCCCTTCTGGTCCCTTCACAGTTGTCATTTCAGCTCAAGGTTTAGAAATGTTGTCATCCTATATTTGCTTTTGCTTTACCTGGCTGGTGTTTAGACAAAGGAACAATTTTACATGGTTATAAAGCACAAAAATGAAAGGAGGAAGACTTAGAGAGGAGCAACTTGCCCAGTATATCTTCTCCCTAGCTGCCCTTCTCCAGATAATTTTCTTTGATGCTACTGTGATTTCTACTTATTACTTGTTACTGTCTTCATTACTGATCGGTTCCCAAATTCAGGAAGATTGGCATGCAGCCCAACTCACTGAAATATAAAGGTCTGAAAGGAGGAAAAAACATCCATGTGTGTAAAATCTAAAAGAGTCTACACGAAACCTGTAATATGAAACAATAAAATTTAAGAATAAGCAACAAAATTTGTCCTGTTACTACAAGCTCAGATTTGTAAAATCCTATTGTATTTTCTGTTAATCACAATGGATAAACAGGAAATAATGTTTTAGCATTGAAGTAAATATTTGTAGTTATATTCCTCACACCAACATGCTTGCTTTAACATTTGACATTCTACAAATAAAGCCTTTTTTTTTAAATTAAAAGTTACGCAAACAGGAGTGCTGAAAAAGACCTCAAAAAGTCACCAAGATCTTTGCAGCAATTGCTCAGTATTTTTATTAACTTATATGTTAGATAAGGATTGCTAGGAGGCACCATATTAACCCATTATAACAACTTAATGCCTGAGTGGTTCACGTTGACGTTAATTACCAGCCATGAAGGCATAGTTTTCTATTTCATGTGTTCCTTGCTACGCATTTCTTCTACATATATACTTTCCTAATGATAATGTGCATAGACAAATATTCCTTGCACTGATAATGTTCTAGGTAGACGTCCACTCTTCCAAATTCTCCCGAATCCTCTTGTTTATGTTCAGTATTTCTGAAGTGTCTTGGTAGCTGTGGTACCTTTTCAAAAGAGCCATCTTAGACATGGTCACATAGCAACAGTCATTTGGAGTTTGCTGTGAAGAGAAGATAAGGCATTTGACTAACTTGTACCATGATTTAGCTTCTCTGCATTCCTACAAGAATATCCAATTATCCCTTAATACCCAGTAGTGGTGAGGGAGGGAAGGGAGGAGGTACTTGTAATCATGTTGCAATTATGATTCTGCCACTGTTCTTTCCCTTTCATCTGAAAACTACACAGATTGGAAGTGAATCATTACTGAGCTGATCATGATCATAGGTATTTGTTAATAAATAACACTTAGCACAGTTTGGATTAATAATGCCCGGGTGTTAAAGGATTCTGTAGATTGCCTCCTAGGTGGTTGTGTGATTAACCATTGACCTTGTGCATTGTTTCTGTCCCACCTGGATGATTGAAGCATCTGAACAAGGAACAGCTCTGATTATAAATTACGTTTTCTGATGCAAAATATTGGCTGATAATAACTCATTGTACAATCCATGAAACATTCAGGATTCACAAATGCCTCATGATTAGAGTCCTCACAGAAAAATGGCAACACGCCTACCCTGAATCATTTGCTATTTTAATCTATGAATGTAGTGGTAAATCAAGACTTTCTTTGTAGGAGGGCCTTACCCTTTTGCCAATTGTATGGGTTCAATTTTTCTCAGTGAGAAGTAAGACCCAGTAATGGGTTTCAGAGAGATCTTCCTTGGGAGGGAAAGAGATGTCATTCTTCACATACTGAATACCGAAGGTCAGTAGCTTCCATCTACAAACAACATCCAGGGGGCAGTTCTCTGATGTCAAAACCCGCCTGATTAGAGAGCATCCATATCCAATGGTGCTTCCAAGGGCAGGACTTTATACATCTGACAAAATGCTGTCTCAGCTTCTCTGGCTGATGGCACTCTACATTTACCACATCTAGCATAAATGTAAATCTCTGTGTGACGGAAAGCAAAGCTATTATACGTCTCTAGAAGTCTTCAGAATGCAGCCCTGATTTATGTAACCTTCCTGCATATCAAGGTACTTCAATAAATGCTGATCTCCCCCCAGCAGCTGATGGTAAAGAGTATTTCTGCATTATGAGGGGAAAGTACTACTTCCCCACTCTCAGTCCTGAACATAAGGTAATATTCCTCTCTGCCCCAGATCTGACAAGATGGCTGTAGGAGTCAGGCAGCCAGTATGACTCTCTGTACCCTTCCTAATACCTCAGTGCCTATCCTTAGAAAAGTGGTTTCCAGTGAACTGTTCTACTGAATGAGGATTGTGTCTTGGCTGGTCTTAAGAAGACAGGCACTGATACTTGTTTTCTCATTTGATGGCTGATTTCACTCCAAGGTCTCTGCAGCAGCAGTGAGGCTGAACCTCCCTCCCATTCTCAGGAGGACGTACCTCTCTGTCTCCCTGGGGAAACTGGGAGGGAGAGGAAAATACTTGTCACAGCACAATGGGCAATATCCCATACTACCCTCTACCAGTTTCAAGGACTTTAACCCTGTTAAACTTCACTCTGACAGACCTTTCTGGAACATACGTAGCAGAGGGTTATACAAGCAATTATTGTGAGACTGTTGTATTTGGTACCAAGATAAATGAAGTTTTGTAAGATATTTGCTTCATTTTTCTTAATTAGAAGCACTACATATTGGTGAAAAATAGAAAAGAAAAACATTAGCGTAAACAGAGGGACAAAGACAAATGTAATATACAATGCCTTACTAAATCTGTGTTTAGTGCCCTATTTTTTTTTTTTCAGTGACATTATAGCGCTGAATTATTTATCTAACATTAACAGTATGTACATGTATATTTAATGTAGAAATGTTCATCCATTTGCAGAGGGGTTTTAAATTAGCACATGGGAGAGGCTGCTTCCTTGGGTGTTTGCATGACTTTATAGAAGCTACCCTTTCCCACCCTGTGAGCTCCATTCTATTTTTGAACATATTTCTCTGAGTTTCCACGCTGTTTGACAGAGGTCTGATAGAGATGCTACTCATGCCATGGGCATATAGGAATACTCTGAGTAACAGAAGAGGGATAATATCTACACCTTGTATATCCCACAGGGCCAAGTCATGGCCATGGTGAGAAGGCAGGGACAAAAGATCATACCAGGAGCCGGTTGGGCAGGTTACCAGTAAGACTAAAACAGTTGTGTCCCACTACCTAGAAGTGTTTTACAGGGCAGAAGATATGTTTATCATTTTATGACAAGGTAGTCCAGGCAACCAAGCCCCTGCACAGCCGCCCTTCAAAATAGTCTAAGCTTTCCAGTATCAGCATCTCCCCACTCATCTAAATTCTTGCTTCATCCCAAGGTTATACAACAGTATAATTTCACTGAAGTGTGAGTGCAGACTCCAAGATGTTTGTAAATTCCTGGAGCTGATGGTCAAATATACTTCTTAAAACGGGGGTCCTACTAATACACTTGTCCTAATACACGTGCAACCTCTTTTAAATCACATTGGTTTTTAGATGGAGGTAGGTTTCGAACTCCCAAGTGTTTGAAAAGTGATTGTTTTGCTATGCGTACAAACTACAACTTGATTATAAGATGCTGGCTTTCTTGTCTACTTGGCATAAAAGTTAACGGTGTTCCTCTTAGGTAGTAAAATGATCATTTCTCCACAAACACTTCGTTTCAAGTTACTCCTGGAAGCTCTTAAGAGAGGGAAAGAAATAACAGTAACAGAAGATTACCTACAGCTTGTAACATTCTAGCAGGGAAAAGAATTGAAGAGTTACAACTAAGTATTTATAATCAAATAGTTGCGGTACACTTAGCTTCAGTCAGGACTACTCTAGCACAAGTCAGGTGGGATATATTTCTACCAGTATTTCCAGATGGGAAGCAGCTATTCCACATATCTCAGTTGCATGTGCAGGGAGAGTCACAGGTAAGCACCCCATTTTCTGACACCACCAATGCTGGAGTATCGTGCTAAAGCGAGACACTCCTTGACTGTAACCTTTCCATCGAAACCCTTCTTGAGTTTGGATCTCCAAAAGCACACTTTTACAAAAATAGCAGTAATCTCTGTGTCTTCCTTTTTGTTCCTCTGAGGAGACAAGTCTGCTTCTAACTTTTCAGAGATACAAGATATTCTTACCTAAAACTGCATAACTTTCATCTGAGGAGCAAAACCATCCTGGTACAATGATTTACCTTGTAGGATAATATATTTTAATCTTCTTGTGTGTTAGCTCTCCTCCCAGTTTTACACCAGGGAAGCCTCTTAGCAATCTAAAAGACTTGAAAGACTTGATCCTCTCCTGCATTAATGCATGCATGTATTATCACTGATTGTTTAGTCTCTCCTTAATCTATTTAAATACATAATACAGACTTCAAATATTTTATTTCCATTTCAAATTGTGTATGAGTCATTATGCAGAGCAATTTGCTCAAGGGTAGTTTTTAAAAGTTGCTATGATTCACAGAATTTGCTGTGGCCTTAACCTCAGACAAACAAATTTTCGCATGAGTTCTGGAGGCAGACATCTCTGCAAGATGCATTCCTCTGGGTGGATGCTCTGTTTACTGTTTTTTCCATTCTTTTCTCTTCTACTCTATATGAAGACCTTGAAAATTTTACTAAAATAGTTAATATTGCGTGTTTATACGTGCTATTATTGTAACTCTACAAGTTTCAAGCCACATGAAACAACGTGCAACTATTGTTATGGGAAGTCAAGATTTTCACTATTTGACATACACAGAGACCTTAGTAGCTTTGGTCAAATATCCCAGACCTGTGAATTCAGAGGAGCAGCACCAGCACCTGTGTACCCACTGAGTTCAGTATGCCTCCGCAAAAACCTTTGCTCTGCCCTCTGACCTCTTCCTGGTCTTCTTTGTCCTCAAAACTGCAAGCAGGGAATGAAAATAAATCCATATAGAACATTAAAAAAAGAAAAATGTATTGTGAAAAGAGAGTGGGAAGAAATGATGTTAGAGAAGTGACTCAGGCAGACCTTTGTAAGAAAGTATTTTAACGTACTCAACTCCCCTTAAATGCTCCTTGGCAACATCCTTCCAGCAAAAGGATATGTGCTTCTCATGAGATAAGACTTGGGGCAGAGAGCACAGAAGGGACTATCCATCCTACTTGAAAGCAACAGTACCAAAAGCTGAAGTATGTATTCTGCTTCAACTTCTATGTTTCCTCACATGTATTTCTGATATTCTCTGTAGAAGTTAAAATTTGTAAGAGATTGCCTGACTTCTTTTTCTCTAGGCTCCATGGAGAATGGACATAAGAAAATAAATAAATAAATAAATAAATAAATAAAGTACAGAAGAAGTTGATTCATGCTATGTTTACTGGGTGAACTTCTTAGGATTTTCATCCATAGATGGTAAATAATCTATTTTGAAGAACTACATAAGCAGAAAAGCCACATCAGGTTGTCTAACACTGAGCCACTAAGAAAAGTTTCTAGGAAAGAAAATGTAAGTACAGACATGAAGTAGCATTTAAATTGAGATTAAAAAGATGGTGAATGAAAAGCAGGCATGTAATTGAGGTGGAATCTTATGTAACGTTAATTAACTTGCTCTGAGCATCAGTTTCATTTCTTACAAAATCCCAGGACATATAAACAAGGCACTTTGACCATTCAGCATCTCAGAGGTGGTAGACTGAGAAAGCTTTCTTCATTATAGATGAACCCAGAATTTATTAAAAACTATCCTTACAACAAGCAATTTCCATTTTTAAGAGGTCTGGAAATAAAAAGTTATGAGATAAGGTTGCCTTTGAAGGAACTTACTTGTGTTTACAATACTCATCAGCAGAGTGAAACCTGTCTCTGTGACTGTAGGAGGCAGGGCAAATAAAGGCCATATTTCAACCATCAGTTGTCCCAAGAGTATTTGCATCGTTAATGAGTATGTTAGCTGGAATTCTTCTCTTGAGAGTCATTGCAAGGAGCTGATAGATACCACTGGACAACAGTGACAAGTAACTTCTATAATTCAACCTATAAACTGTGTTTCACCTCTTAAAAAGCTCTGGGGACTGTGGTAAAATTGGTGAGAATTCTCTGGCTTACCCCATGAAATAGTAATACTAAATTAAATTGCAAAGATAGGGAAAAAGGAAGATATGGAATACATCATGGAGAGCTCAGTGGACCCACAGCCACCCCAGTGCCACCAGATATCCCTGTGAAGCAATGCCAAGAGAGGGCCAAAATGTGCAGGATGCGTGCTGCGGAGGCAAGGTGGATAGAGACTCACCCTGGTGTGTCTAGCAGGAGATGTGGCCCTGGGAAATGTGTGCCTCTCACGTGCTAACTGCTGCTGTGGTAACCAACACCGATACATTGCTGAGGCTGTCTGGACATCTCAGACTAGAGAGGAAAAAGTAAAAGACAAAATCCTCTATGACTTTTGTTGTCGTTGTTTAAGTTCTATATCATACAAGCAGTTGTTTTTTTGTTAAGGATAAATATAATAATTAAAAAACAAAACATGTTGCCATTACAATCAGAGCAAGTACTATACATCATCAAGAGATCTGGATAACATCTTTTATACAGATGGAGCAGTTAAACATTACTTGCACAGACAAAATGGTAATGGATGGTTGTTTTTATTGGTAGCTATCAGGAGAAACTTTCCAAGCTGCTTATAAAGACAGTTGCATGGAAAAAGTATTAGGATGGAACAAGGCCATGCTATTTATGGAGTGAATCTGCAGAAATAGTTCTTGGTGTGATAACTCTCAAAATTGTCTGAATCAACACAGCAACCCTCCTGCAAATAGGAGAATTAGAGCAATCTGGTATGTAGAAACAGTAAAATAGCATTCAGAATCACATATAAATGAGCTCAGTGATGATGCTTGGTCTTCAAACCAGACCTCTCTGCTCTTATAGCCAGTTGTTGTTATGCTGTGGGACAAAACTCACAAAAAGAAACTCCTCAGTACAACTAAAAGAACGTTTGTAAAATAATCCTTTCACTCTGGTATCAACTTTAGTGTTGGTTCCAATTCAGTAAACTACTAAGATCATCAGGAGTTACAGCTGCAGCCCAGTTTTGGTAATAAAATCTCAGCATTCTGCTTTCTTGCCTTATCCCAGTTTTTCTTCTGTGTCTGCTTTAGTTCCTTCTGGAATGAAAGGAAGAAAAGTTGGGCACAAATAGCATTGGCTCAGTGAATTTGGAGCTTGCTTAAAGATCACCACTCTGCCCTGACAGGATTTTATGGGAATCAAAAGGAGGGGAAAAAAAGGGTTTTCTGATGGAATAGGAATTTTATGGCTTCACTAATAGCAAACTTATCTCAATGGCTCGTGATGATCCATCCCAGTAACACATAAATAAGCACTGAGAGCAGATTGGTTCCACATTCAGTGAGAGAAAAAAAGTCAAGCACCATTAGATCATTGCAATGACCTACAGATGAAAAGATTTCATGTGGGTGTCAGTGGAGAAAAATCCTGTAACTAGTTTTATCTTGGCAATGGTGGGCTCATTTCAAATGCCTTTTAAACAGAAACACTGGGTTGAAGCTGTTCCTGGGACATCTGGAGCAGGAGTGCCCTGGGCTGGGTTTAGGCATCCAGTCCAGCTCCTGGGTGCTGGAGAGCCCATAAGACTGTTGGGTAGACCTGGCAGTGCCCAACTGCCTGCATTGTTCTTCCCTTCAGACCAAGAAACAGAGAAGGGATAGAGAACACATCAGTGTTAAACAAATCTCCAAACATATTGTTCTTGGCAAGACAAAGGTACTAGAGACACCAAGTGGTTATTCCACCTTGGGTAGAGCAGATTCAGGACTCCTAAAAGGAGAACATTTATCAGTTTGAATCTTCAGGCTCATCTGACAAAAATGAGGGAGAACCCTCTGGGATCACATTCCTCTGCAGCCTCACTAGGTTCCACTCATTCAGGGTAAAACCTAAAGTGTCAGATTTAGAGTAATAATTGAAAGAGTAGCAATGGGTTGCTGACAAACTGTATTTTGACTAGAAAACCCAGCAATGCATTCTTCCCTAAAACAACTCAAGAGAGAGCCCATGGGATTTTCCTTCTTGATGAAGCAATATAGTAGGGAAGTAGGCAAAATGACAGCAATTTAAGACTGCTGGACATGACATATTGTATCGTATTGCTTGGCTGGAGCAAGGACACATGTCTGAATATAAGAACATTGGCATTTAATATATATATTAAATTACTGGCATAATGATAACTCACTGCCAAACTCTGAAAGTTAAAAAGCTAATTTTAAGCTTTTTTTGTTTGTTTATTTTCCTTTCCTTGCACGTAATCAGCGGTATCTAGGACTTTTGAAAGGCAAGTCTATTTTGTAGTCTGGTGGCATGACAGCAGTTTGTGTAGACATCCTGAGCTACCTTTAAGCTCATTCCCTGGGGTGCAACACAGTACACATTTAGAAGCAGGCAGCCTGTCCAGCTATTATGAAGCCCATTCTGAATCTCATGTTACCATGTGGAATCGATAGTGTCCAGCTTGCCGTTCAAATCCTGGTGGAATTCACTATGCTCAGCAGCAATTAGGCATCCAGAGAGCAGCACAGGTACCTCCTGAGCCACACTCCTGGTGTGCAGCAGAAACCCATCACTGATGGGAGCAGTAGGGAGCGACTGGATTCTCCTGAAATTTATGTTAAATCCACAAGAACACTGTTCACTTTTTTCTTGGATAGCTCAGTCTTGGCTGTAAGTGTACATTAAATCCTTACTGGAAGAAAAGTGAATGAGATTTAGCATGATCTTCCCAACTTAGTTTGTTTAGTTTTTTGTTTTTGTTTTTTGATTACTGATCATTCAAGTAATTGTTTTGAATGTAGATGAACTTACAAAAACTAATGAAACCAGAGCAAATAAGAAGAGAGATGGCAAGCATCTTCCTGAGCAGAGAGTACCAGCACAACTCATCCCTTTTCTGCAGGGTCTCCTCATCTTTGCATCTCTTTGCAAGTAAATGATTGAAGCAAATTCTTCCAGTTTTGTTAATCTACACCCTTTATCTTCTTTTTTCCCACCAGGGAGAAAATTTCTCCTGACTTTCACTGTGTGAAAACCAGTGAGCCAAATCCACTGCAGGCATACACAGTGGGAGCATCACTGGAGTCAGGAGGGTTTGTGCGCTGACAGGAGTGGAAGCCCATTGTGGCTTCCAAACCAGGACTGCTGGGATGTAATTACTCTCACACTGAAATAGAAAGTCTCAGACATGATGTTTTCTTGTCATCTTCCTTAATTATGATTTACAGTTACAAGGATCGATTCAAGAGAGCTGTCAGCATGGGAGGAATGGCAGCAGAGTTGCTCAGTCCTTTCTCCAAGGATATGATGGCATTAATAACACTGACTCTTTAAAAAAAAAATCCATTATAAAATCCATAAGAACAAGCTTTTGAAACACCTTCTATCCCTTGTCTCTGCCAGTGGCTGGTAGCAATTGCTGAGGGAAGGGACTAATTAAGTGTTCTCAGATAGGCAACTACTAACAGGCAGTTGTTTGTTAGATTCTTGTATTTAAAAATAAGGGATTTAAATAGTAAATACAACATGTAACTGCTGAGACAAATTGTGAAATGTTCAGACAAAATGACACCTGGTTTCTCAGAGGGTGTAAGTTTGAGAAGATTTAGAGAGAACTTCGAAGTATTTCTCATTTTCGTGCTTCCTTTTTCCAGCTACCCATCCTAGACTTTCATGAGCTGGATTGGTGGCCATCCCCCTGCAATGGAACATTTGGCCTACATTGCAGAAGTGTTTTTCCTCAGCATTCTAGCATGCAGAGGGGTGTCTCACCGATCCAGGCTGATAAGCAATTACATTGCTTCTGTTGATAGTGCACCTTAGAGTATTCTTCATTTCAATGAGGATGGCATTTCCCAGGCTCTCTATTCAATAAACTGCCATCCCACTGTCTGTTTGCACCTCACTGCCAAGAGACCATCTACAGCTGTTTCTCCTTTATCTTCTCTGGCCTTATGGGCTGCTGGAAAGTACAGAGGGACTTCTCTCTCTGCACCAGTAAATGAGATAGCAACCAGTAAGATCAGTATCAGTGCCTCAGTTGCAATCAGCTGGGTTATCTGCTCCACCATCAAGAGCTGTCTGCATTAACAAAGAGCCTTCACTGCAACAGCAAATAGCTTCCAGGGTAGACTGGCAGAGAAAGTAACTGTTTTTACAATCTGCTACCTCAAGATAAAAAATTACCCAGAGCATTCATCAAAACTAGGTAAAATGTTATTCTGCTTCCCTTACACACCATTCTTTTTTCTCCTCCCATCATGGTATTCCATATATATAAAAGATACATTTTTAAATCTCTCCAGATTAAAAATATTTGAGTTCTGAAGAAAATACATTATCACACTTCAACTTAGTTTTGCAGGGTTGGTTATTATGAATTCAGAAACACCAGATCCTCTATTATGAGGAAACTGTGTAACTATGACAATTAATGCAATGGGAAAATATACTTCCCATAGGTAGATGATTAGTTAATACTAACATTTGTTCAACTAAATATAGGTATAAAAAGAAGTCTGGTCATCTGAATGATTGATGAAGAAAAATACTTGTTCGTTCCAAATTAAAGCTAATTCTAGGCAAATTTAACCAGCATTTTATTGATGACATGCTTCATGTCATCAAAGCTGATCTGATTTCACTAATCTAAAACTTCTTCAGTCCTACTGTTTTCATGAACGAGAGCAGCCCCTAACTAAGAAAGTGTTCCTAAACTGTGGATCGGTCATTCATGATTATTCACTACTTGTTATGCTTGTTTGAATTTATATCATTCGTAGCATTGACTAATAAGGCATCTGTAATGTGATGGAATGTGTAACAATGACAGCAATATAGCAAAGTCTGAGGCTACAGCAAGTGAGAGTTTGCTCAAATGCAACAGCCATAGACAGACAGACACACACACCAAAAAAAAAACCACAAGGAAAAAGGCTGCTCACCTTCAGAAGGCCCCACATAGGCAGGGATATCCAGCAAGATATCTGTGCCTCCACTGCCAACACTTAAATGAGATCTGGGATGGGTTGGATCCTGGCACCACCTCTTCTGGTCACTCAGATGCACTGTATGCAAGTGAGCACCCCTGGGTTGGCCCTGACTTCCTGCTAGGTGCTCAATCACTGGTTCAAGCAGTGACTTAGCATTTCCACTACAGCATCACAACAGTGTAACTGCACTTTCTTAATAGTCCAGTACATTGCTTTCAAATCCTGAAATGTTGCAGATTTGCAAAGTATACAGTACACCATAGTCACTAATATTCCCGAACAGTCCATGAATGAATGAACATGTTCTTGCACCATGTACCATCCTTATAAATCAACTCATTATCTCTTAGGCATCAGCACATGTAATTGAAATTGATTTCATGTTTATAACTCCTTTTCATGGAGCACATGTATGGAAATGGTCTGAAACCTACTGAATAGTTGTTTTGACTTTAGTTGACCTTCATCTAATTATCCTTCGTACAACATGGAATAAAATAGTAGTCATAGAAGAAATTAAGATAATTTTAGTGGGCTATCTCCAGCAGTCTCCTATGGTCATTTATGAAGTTCAGTAATCACACTGGATGTTCTTTTGTTGTGTGTTGATTGAGGGGTTAATTGGGATTTTTCACCTGTTTTCAGAGCCTCACACAAGTAGCTGAGGATTATTCCAAAAAGATGCACTTCATTAGAGTGCAGCTTACCTGAATATGAGAAATGGAGATTAACATAAGGAATTTAGCAAGTGAGCACCAGTTTTAAATGGTGTTACAACAAATAATATTATGCATGCAGTGCTGTATCACAGAAATGCAAAGTGTGAAGAACAGAAATGCTGTGAGAATTTCCTGCTGCCTTCAGCTCCCACTCCACTCAAGGGAAAAAAAGAAGACCCTTAGATGAAAGCCCAAACCCCCACCACTCCTAGCCACAATGGGGTAGTCAGTGGCTGGACAACACCTTGATGTTGACCCACAGCCTTTTTGATATGAGCAGGAAGGCTTTGATGTGCAGGGTAGGAGCTGTAGCTCTTTTTCCTTGCAGTACTGGAGCAACCTTTCCACCACAATGGCCATCTTGAGAATCTGGAGGAGCAGATCCATGTGCTGATGGTGGTGCTGCAGCAGAGACCACAAATTAATTGATAAAAATCGTGCCCCTCTTGGTCAGCCCTGCAGAGTCTCTGGCAAAGGGCTCTGGAGGCAAATAGGTGTGTATATGAGGGGAAGGAAGGAGGGAGGGGGCAAGATTTAGAGCCACTAGTGCGACCTCCTGGGAAGCAATTGTAATGTACACAGTTCTATACTTAACACTCATGTTGTTTAATTTTCTCAGTATGGAGAAGTGCTCTAAGCCTTTCCAAGGTAAATAAACCATGGCTACTTTGCACTGCATGACTGCCAGACCTAAACCTGCTGCTCCTTCCCCCCACGGCCTCCTTTATAACACCTGGCTTTCTCTTTCTGCTCAGATAACAGCAGTCCTGTGGCCCTCACTGCCCCTAGGCCTTTCCCACAGAAACCCCTGCAAGTTTGCACTCTCAGCTCTGCGAAGATCATAGAATCACAGAATGGCTTAGATTGGAAGTGACCTTAAGGATCACACAGTTCCAATTCCCACCCACTGGATCAGGCTTCCTCATCCAGCCTGGACTTGAAGATTCCCCCTTCCCACACAAATCCCTTCCAGAAATGTTCACTAGGACTCTCCTTCAACATTGTTCCCAGGGACTTTCCATTCAGAAATGAGTGGGAAAAAAAATCCTTGATATTTAGAATAATGTTCAAGATCTGTGATTTTTGAGGAAAAATTTCACCCTCTCTGCAGTGTGACTGGATGTTGCACCTGCCTAGTCCAGCTTCTCCAGCTATTCTCTGCAGTAAAGTAAACAGAGAGGGAAGTTGTGAAAGAGCATGACATACTTTGTGTCTTGTTGCAGAAGAAAAATCTTTGCGCCCATGTAGCTTGCAAAGTGGGTACAGATGAGCTATCACAGTTAATTACAGCATCCAGACACCTTCTTTACTTACTCTCAAGCTTGAACATGCTAGGACAGATCAATTACCTATAATCTTATAAGCCAGGATATCTTTCTAAAATGAGAAAAGCTGTTGAGTGCCTCTGCCAGAATTGACACTTAAGACACAGAAATTTTCCAATATTCTCCTAAGGTAATTAGTTTAAGCAAAAATTTTTCTATTTATTTGCATCATTTAATAATTCCTCTGCCAAAGGTATCAGAGTTGAATTCTGAGTTTCTATTGAACAAGAAAAAAAAATGTTGGCTCATTTGATAAGGATTACTTAGTGCTTCTCATTGACTGGAAGCTATTGCTACATGGCATACTGTAGCTACAACTTCTGCTGAATATATAATACCAGGCCAGTTATACATCCAAAGTTATGTACATAGCAGCATCTAACTCTTTCTTCCCAGTGCAAAAGCTGAGGGAAAATCCAGATCTAATGAACTCCGTAACTAGAATTCCAATTATTTCAGGCGGAGCTAAAAATCCCTCAGATTCCCACAAGCTGCATGTAGAAGAAGGTATTTTCCATGCTGGCAAATATATGGCTTTTCACATCTCATATTTAAACACTCAAATAAGAACTTACAATTATATTCACACAACCATATGCATTAATCTCTTGCTATCTTATTTTATGTGAATTACTACACAGGTAGTTTATGGTACTCTTCACTGCAGTTTCCAAGCTTCTCACAGATCATAATATTTTACCTCTGTCAAGTATGGAAGGAAGCCTGCAAGTGTTTAGGCACAGATTAGATGCAGCTTTGTAAAAACCAATAAACTAACTTGGCCAGGACATATGCAAACTATGGAAAGTTGGGTGCCTGGTCCAGCAGTGAGCACACACAGAGAAAATGTGCAACAGAGCTGGAAACAGTCCCAGTGATTTCACAGCCTGGCCGCTTCTTTTCTACCCACTCACCTCAACCTCATCCGCCCAGAGCTTTGGAAATGCGTGATGTGATCATACCTTTCCTGGACCCATGGCAGTAACCTGTGTTCCGATGTGTGAGAACACTCACGGATTGCCTCCCTCCTACTTAAGGCTTCTCTTTATTTGTTATTTGTGCTGAAGCCACACTGTAGGGAATGTTAGTCACTGCTTTGATTCCTTGCAAAAAGCTACAACCCTGAGTTCCCAAATAACATAGATGGAAGCTTTAAAGATCCTTTTATCTGATCCTGATTTTCTTAACTCAACTTTTAGCCAGTGGGGAGACATAAATGTGCTATTTAAATTCAGGTCAGGTGAAGGAGAAATGGGCAGGGAAACCCATTCTAAAAATTCAGCATTGTACTAAGGCATAATGTCAGAGCAGGAAAATGCAAAGAGCACTGTTGACTATTTTTTAGCCTTTGACTCAGAATGGGAGAGACATTTAAGGCACCTTATAAAAGGACATCAAAGAGAAGAATGTGTTGATCTCTGTGAAAATGCGAATTACATCGCGAATTTCAGGAAGATGACTGCTATGATTCTCACATAACACCATTTGGAAAGGAGTTTTATTGTAAGAGTTCCAGATTAGGGAAGCTGAAGTTGGCACTCAGAGCAGAGCTTTAAGACACCGGCCTGAGAGGTGAGTCAGGTAGCTGGTATAGGGAAACCTGCTTTAATAAGCCACTCTGATAATGAGGAGAAAGCTCATTTCATCCACCATTAATTGTCATTTAAGGACTTTAATTCCTGACAGCTCGCTTGTATGAAGCAGAGTCATCAGAGAGGTACTTCCTTGAACTTTGCTATTCGTTTTACCCAAAATGGCCTACTACTCTCATGGGGGAGAGAAAAAACAGCCATTCAACAGATGAATACCATGAAAAATGTTCCTAACCATTTCCCTACTAATAATACACATATAAATGGTAGGAGACTTCGGTTGCCTTGAAGAAGTGAAATGCTTTCCATGCTCTACTTCAAAAGACTGAATGACATGCCTTTCAAAGGTGCTCCTGAGATGCAGCCCCACTGAATTCCACCAGGCCTTGTGTTCCTACTGTAGCATCAGAAATAATGAAAGCAACGTGTCTAAGATCTCATGAAAACCTTATATGACTGACAGTGGTCCAAATCATTCTTCCCTGCAGCCTGTAGGTGCATCTCTACATCAGAAGTCATGTCTGTGGTGTTACATCACTGGAAGCCCATCAGCATTATATCATGGCATCCTTATGGCCCAATGGCTCTGTACCTGCTTTCATGCAGAAAATGTCTGAAACTCCAAAAATGCCACTAACTATCAGTGAAAATCAGTTGCTGTTTCCTCTGATTGTAATTGCATCTCTGTTGGATCACAAAGTGCTCCGTGAATTCTAACATTCACTTAACCATAATCTCATCTGGGGAGAGCAGTGAGCAGTTGGAGCAAGAAGCCATAGGATCATGGAATCTGAGAGTTATCTTGACAGGAAATAGCCTTCAAGAATACCTAGTCCAACCATCAATCAAATCCAATGGAATTGTGCTTTGATCTGTGTTTCCTTATATTGATGTTCCAGGTGCTTCTGGACTTGGTGCTTAACTTCACTTCTTTTCAGCTTGGATCTTTCTTTGTGAAGCTTGCATCTTAGAGACCTTTCCTGCTTGCATCTTGGAGACCTTTCCTTCACACTGTTCTCTTGTCTGATGAGAAATTAGTTAAATCTTTCTAGACCACCTCGGATGACCATTTACCTGTGATCCATTAGCACATGATGTGGCAGTTAATCAATTTCGCCTACTAAAGTGAAAATACTTAGGATAGATAAGGAGGCTGGACCTCCTCTAGGGAGGAAAAAGTAGGAAAGAGAGGGTGAAGCAGGAGGATGATGTTTACTACGTGCTTAGGTGTGGAGTAGGCTCTTGGGAATTATGGTGTGTGCTACCACTCAGCCACACACAACACTTCACATAGTTGTATATTTCCTTCAAGATTTTATTTTTCATCCCTGACAGTTCCTTACATCAAATATTTAATCCTATAAAATAATTTATAAAATAAAATCTGGATCTAAAAATTCTGATACAAGATTTTTTAACACTGTCTTTACTTGTAATTTAAAACTTCTCTGTCAAATCCAGGATGATGCTTCCTGTTTTTCTGAGTACAGTATATACCATGGGAGGCTTCTGCTCCTGTTCAGCTAAAGTCTAAGGACTTTCTTTTATGGTGTTCACAAAATTTCAGTATCCTTCTGTAAGACCCATCCTTAGGGTGTTCGTGTCTTGTCAGATGCAGTAGAAACACAAGCCCTTCAGAATATGCAGTCCAATTTCCTACTTTGTCAGCTTTACGGGAGTTGAGATTGACATACGATATTTCGAGGAGCTCATACAAAATGAAACCTCTCAGACATTTCAGATATGTCTCCTGCTAATTTGGGAAAAAAATTGCTTACACACATTTAGATACTGTATCTTTAATTTGTATTTCCTGTCTCTAAATCAGGAACAGCTAAGTTTCCGAAAATGTTTGAAAATGTCATTACTGTTACACTTTCTTCCTCCTCTTCTAGTCAAAAACCACGACAAGTCCTCTACAATAGCTTTCATTTAACAGATACGTTTTTCCTATGGGAGAAAGTTTAGCCAGCCTCAGCTAAATATTTAGGGTTACAAGCTGTTAAGAGTTCTGCATTAGATTTATTTTTATAACTCTAAAGGTGATCATGGCTTTCTCTCAGCACAAACTTGATATTAGGGCCCCTGCTTCAAAGAGTCAGTAATGTAAACCACGGAAGATCAAAAGACAGCAGGTTGCTGTGGTCCATACATAGCTACTCAGTGTAGCAGAAAAAATTGTGTGGAAGAATTTCTTTTGTGAAGGAGCCAGTCAAAATGAGTCTGAATTCTCTTTCTTAAATACAAAATATTTAACAACAAAATAACTCAAAATTCTGAGTCACGTTAAGAGGCAACTTGGAAACACAGTATGCTCAATAATATCGATATTGCAGACCCTGTGGACCTCCAGTGCCTTTTTCTAGGGCAAATTATTTTTGTTCTTAAACATAAAGGACTAAAATGAAAATGTCACTTAGATTTTTGTCTAAGTCCAAATGCCTCCTAAAGATTAAAACCTCACCCTTATAAGAAAGATGCAACTCTTTGCAGTCTTTCAAAATTAATTAATTAATTAATTAAAAAAAGAATAGGTTATTGTTAAAGTAGTCTCTGAATTGATTACCTTCAGAGGAGGCTGAGACCAGGATAATGCACTTTAACTCTGGCAAAGAAACATAGATGGAAAGTGGAGAAATCAAGTGACTCACTCTGAAGCAGAAGTTGGATTTTGTCTGCTTGCTTTGTTGTTTGTTGGCTTTTCTATGTTTATAGCCTCCTGATGGAAGATGTCAAACACTTTTGGCTTTTGCTTGTTTTGTGGGAGCTGAGGATGTTTAGCTCCTAGAAGGTAGACTGTAATTGCCATCTTCTCTGTGATCAGTATATTGATCTGCAGTGAAATGGCACTACACCACCATACCTGAGTGTTCCTTTTATCTTTGAGATAAAGACTTAGTGAGCATATTTTCATGTGAGATTATATCCTTTTTTAATTTGTTTGTTTGTTTGTTTGTTTGTTTCTTATGAATACCATTAAAAACATGAATAAACTAGCAGATATTTCAAGGGTGGATCTTTTTTGTTTATTAGGGAAATAGCATTCTAACAAAAATAATTAAACCAAGCAGAGTAAAGCCCAACTTCCTTATATAAAAAAAGAAGAAAATAACAAACATGAGAACGCCAGCTAATTTAGAGTTTTGTACTATTTTTTTGCTTACTTTCTTAATGCAATTGACAGAGGCTATTTCCAAGATGTCTATATGGCTTGTTGTACATTAAAATAGAATGGATAAATTCTCTTTTCACTCATATGACGTAATGAATAGATTTTAGAATAGGCTGTGATTTTTCCTTCTTAAGCACATTGGTTTGAATTCTGCACCTAGTATTGCTTCTTTATATGCTGCATTCATTTGCTTTTTGCTCTGGGCATATAAGCTGAGCTCTATTAATATGCATTTGCACGTATTAATATGTTAATATGCAATGTATAAATGCAGATAAGGAGGTGGAATGAAAAAAAAGTCCTCTAGTCATCCAGATTTTCAGCTATGTTCTGGTTTTCACTTTCTTTTTCAAGCACTTTATTAAGAATTTGACTTTTCAAAATGATACAAAAAAGCCCCTCAATAGTAGCCAAGGAGAAGAAGTAAAATAAGGAAGAACCCTACCTGCATTCATGTTGGTCCCAGGGTTTTTTGTGTGATCACAGCCATCACAGGCTTCCTTTCTGAAGTCTGATCAAGCCATGATGTTATTACCTTACTAGGTGCTGTCTGCATTTTTTAAGTAACTCCTTTGAATAATTGTTTTTCAATAGTGTCACTATACCACTGCTTCTCTGTGAGGTGCATGCTGTTGCACCAGACCAAACAGACTACCTGTTTAACCAAATTATCCTGTTATTATGTATAAACTGAACACTCCAGACTATCTGTGTACATCTTTGGAGGAAGGGAGGAGAAGAGTCAATGAGTTGCAGGTTTTTCCTTTTTTAGGAAAATCATGCGCTTATAACAAATTGACACCAATTGAGATTAGAATAAAATTAGGATTTGTATAATGGCAAGAGACAAATTATTTGCTTGCAGTCTCTACTGATGCCAATAGATGTTTGTTGCACAGATATGCTCCAGATTTTTAGGTCTGTTGGTTACCTGAGGCAAGCAAGAGTAAGCATGAACTTTCCTACACTACCTATAAACATGAGAGCAAGACAGAGAACAAGGATATTTCAAACTCCTCTACAAATAAATATTAATATGCCTAAAACCTAAACAACAGGATTTCTACGAATCTGGACTTGAGTTTGTCTGAAAGAATCAAAGGCTTCCATCACAGTCTGTCAGAGGACTGTGAGCAATGTTTCCCTCTCTGATCATCCCCATTTGGAGCCATTTCCCTTCTGGGTCCTTCCTCCATCAATACTTTTGTGCTTTGGGCCCAAAGAGAGGGAATTAAGAGGATTCTGTCTTAAGATTTTTCATAATTCACAGTTAAGATAACTTTTTCTTTTTTTTAAGAAGAAAAATTTTTTGTTTCCTATATACACAGGGAGAAGTTGTGTTTTGGTCTTCCGTAGCTTTGTTGCACTATGACCCACTGGGTCATTGGGTAAAAGTCTGGTCTTGTTTTTGTGTTCTTTGTTGCATCACAGCCTAAGCTTTTCTTGGCCACAATGTAGACGGAAAATGTTGACTGCATTCTGTTTAAGTCTGTGAATAGTTTGGGGGTGAAAATAAACTGCAATTTTTGGCAGTTTCTTTGCTTCCAAGAATTTATTGGCTCTGTATAGAGCAACACCACAGATTGTGAGCGCTAAGGCTGTCTCCTGAAGCTGGAGTGGGTTTGTTGGGCAAAGGCCAGTGAACTGTGTAAGCAGTATGGTGTTAGTAATCTCTGAGCTTCATGCAGGTATTAAGAGCTCAGCCCTCAGGAGCTATGGGCTTTTCCCTGTTCATGTGCCAAGGTCTAACCTGTTTGCCTCCAGAAACAATAGGCAGAAAATGCAGAATTTTCCTGGGTTCAGGAAAACTCTTCAGAATCAATTAAAGGTATGCACTTTAAATCTGCTGTTTGGTTAGATGCACAGACTTGTGGTACAGAAATGCTAATTTAATACTGATTACTTTTACTAAGAATGACTTTGATACTTTTTTTTTTCTTTTCTTTTCTTTCAATGAGACAATCTAACGTTAAAAAAAAAGTATTCCAAATGAAGTTGTCCATTTGGAGTTCAGCACAGTTTAACCTATACAGATACATTTTTATTCAGATGAGCTCCCATGAGAGTTCAAATCTTGCTAAGAAGGTTATTCCTTTCTTGAGAGTTTGTTTTGGGGAATTCACTAGTTTTGAGTAACAGATATATTCATATGTGACCTCAATATAGAAAAATGCAAACTCAAGTTGGAGCACATTTAATATTACTAAACTGATCTGATGTACTGTCCAGAATGTATCATTTCCATAGTGCTATTGCTATGCTGTAATGTTATTGCTGATATTTAAAAACAAAAATGTGCATATAGTTGCACAGTGTAAGCAAACGCGAGACCCATGGCCCTCCAGAGAAAGTAGACAGGAAGAACAATCCTCTCCCTTCTAACAGTTAAAAATGTTTCCTTAAACAGACTTTGCAGGCTTTTTGTTTCCTTCTCTCAGCAATCATATTTCTGTGAAAACAGTAGGTTTGGCGCAGAAGGCCAAATAAGAAAGAGGGAGATATAGGCAAAGTATACCATGAAGAATAAAGAATTCAATTTATTTTTTAAGCAGCTCAGGTGAGATCCACCAAATCCAGCTTCTGGAGCTTGAGATCCCTGTTCTGTGCTTCTGTTTAGTAGAAAGGAGAAATAATCTTGCATTATTTTATAACTGAATACTATAAAGCAGAAGCTTTTGCTGTAACTTCGTCTTTTTTCTATAATGGCTATAGTATCATTTCATTCCCTTACACATCAATATCAAGGAGAGGAGATGAGATAGAAAATACTTAGAAGTATCTAAGTATACATAAAGAAAATTCTGTATATCTAAAAGGAAAAATAGGGGCAATATCATACTGTTACAGAGAAATGTGCACAGAGACTCACGATGTGAATTGTGCAACTGTACATTTTTCTTCTTTTAATAGGTGCTCTTAATCTGCCTCCATCAATTTCCTAGATCAGGAACAATATAGGAAATGTCAGATGTACATATATAGAGAATCTATCACTTCAAGGTTACAACAGGTTTTTGAAACAGCCTTTGTATTGGTTAATTAGATTGAATGTAGCATGGTAATGAGGTCACAAAAACTCATTTTATGACCTGTGTTATAAATAGCCAATAATTAATATATAATTAATCTCCACAGTCACCAGAGGCATTGCATTTGAGCAGTACACTCAAACAAAATTAGAAAACATCATATTCCATGTTGTATATGATTGTTGATTAAACAGCTGCTGTATCTTAGCGATTTCCAAATTATCAAACAAATTAACTATGAAGGCAATCAGATAACAATGATTTGTTCAGTGTTAGAGCTTGCTCAGTGCATGTGTCTGATGACTACAAACTAAAACATCAAGCAGCTCCTTAAACACGATGCAGACCCACCAAGACATTCTAAAATAGCATTTCTTGTTTACAAACAATAAATCCTACTTCTGCTAAATTTCGGATTTCCTGGTGGGGAAAAAAATATACTTCTACTGTAAGCAACGATTCAATATCACTTAGACTTTTGTACAGATCCTCAGAGTCACTAGGGAGAATCCTTAATAACATAACATATAATGTGCTGTAAGAGTGAAGTAAATTGCTTCTGGATCCATGGATTTTGAATACCATGCTCTCCCATCCCCTCCCTGCAGTAAATAATGGCTTGCACAAGTTCATAGCCCCTAGATGAGATTGTTGCAAAGCCCTTCTAATGCAGATGATACACAAATCAAGGATCTTTTCTTTTTTCCATTTCTGTTTTTATCTGCAAATTATTTTGTCAAGCTTTGGTGACAAATTAAAGAAAATAGAGTCCCCTGTTTCTCTTTGCCCTTAATTCCTTCTCCCTCAGCGTAACACAAAGAACAAATATTAGCAGAACCTAATAACCAGGTCAGCTGCCAGCTCTGGAAGTGTGGATTTAAAATACGAGATTAATTCAGCGAAATGACTTTAAAAGTAGTACATCTTGGCCAATATTATTGATGAAGAAAATGACATGTTTTCTTGCTTCACAGATGAGAAAATAACTTTTAATGAGAAGGAACATAATAGTGCTTAACAGCAAGAGTTAACAAGCTGCAAACTTGTTACGAGTTGTTATAATATTCACAAGTGGCCATCTTATTCCAGCCGATCAGAGATGACTAAAATGGATTAGCTGCTGTTATTTTTTTTAGGCATGGCCACTGGAACTGGAGTGGTCGTGATGTGGAGCAGTGCTCCCTGGAGATACTTGAAAGCAAACAGCTCAAAGAAAGACGCTGACAAAACCAGCAGCTTCCGTCAAAGCAGATCACACTGTTTCTTGCTCTACTCTGCTCTTGTAATAATGTGTAACCAGGATGGTCTTTTGTTCTTGTGTTCCTCTTGGCTTCCCCATTTCACTCATGATGAATGAGAAAGAAAAAGGTTTTGGCAGAGATCGGTTTGGGAGTCAGTAGATGCTACCCAGGTAAGGGTCTCAGGTCTTCGCAAGTACAGTCCCAGAAAATCTGCCTACAGAGCGTAGTTGCATTGTGAAGTCCTCCATTTCCAATTGGTCTGATTCCTGATTACTCACACTTTTTGAGAAATCTGTCTCAAATCATCATATTCCAAGTGGTCACTTTTTCATGGCCCTAAGAGATTATTAAAAAAATGTCCTATATGTTGACACTTGTTCATTTTCAGAAAACAGTTGTAAAAATAGTACTACACTGATTCCAAATAATTTCCAGATCAAAGTTGCTCAATTTTGAAATTAAAGTCTCAATCTGCAAACATTTATAAGTAGTAGCCTTCTCGTGTCAATAGTTTTACTGAATTTATGTTAGGAATTGGGAAAATTAAACCATACCCCCTCAGCATTGCACATTCAAGCTAGAGCTCCAACTGTGTTCTGTACTGCATTAATACAAATTACAGAACTGGATTTTCATTAGCACCAGGGTTAATCAAAGATGTTTGATCAAAACTGTTTTGACAGAATGTTGGCCTCTTGACAAAATTAATATTTTCATGTGAATACCTTCCAAAGAAAAAGCCAATTTTTATTTTACTTTTCCAAAAGTTTCCACAGTTTTAGACACACACACATGCATATACACCAGGGATTCTGAGATGCTACCACAAATTCCTCGTGTTTTTTTGTATGGAGGTCCCTGTGCTACACCACCTCTTCTGTGTGGAAATGATCCTTCAAATCAGAGAGCAGATGAGGATGCTTCACACGAAAGAATGCCCTGGCAGAAATCCAGGCATAAAAAAAAAAAAGTAACAGGCTCCTGTTCTTCAATTTCCATTAAATACTGCTACAGTTTTCTGACTCCACTTCTTTGGTAACTGAAAGTATTTGAGTCACTGAGAAGTTAAACAATTCTTTGAAAAACTTTCCCCAGTTTCAGATTAGATATCATGCAATGTTTTGTTGTAATTGGTAAATCATACGAAAAGGAGCTTACTGAAGCATATATATTGCCTTGGAAAATAAAAATAAAGAAAATTACTTTTAAATATTGCCAAGTTCTCTGATCTCTTACACAGAAAACTGAAAACATAAAGCAAAAACTGAAAATGCTGGGTCTGCAATCAGGAGTAATATTGAAAGGGTCCTTTCAGCTAATGTCAAACACGTATTTTAAAAAATCCATTATAAACATTTACTGCAATCATTATAATTATCCTTTGGATTACAATATAAATTTAAATGAAAGACCAATACTAATAATAAAATACAAGACCAAGGTATCTCTAAAAGTCAGACCCATGTCTGATCAGTGTATCTGACAGAAAGCATCATGGCAATCATGCAAAAACTTGAGTTCATTGTTTAAAATTGCAAAGAAAATTAAATAGCTAAAACTAGGGAGCTTTTTGTACATGTAATGAAATCAATCTTTTCACAATCACCCGTGAGAAGCATTCAGTTTTGCTCTGAAGTATGTTCTGGACGGCTTCCTTTACAGCTCCTCCAGTCAGAGTGAGGACCTCAGGCACGGGCGTGTGTTCCGCCATTTTGCGCCCTGCCAGCAGGAGGCGCCCCGGGGTCCTTCCGTCCCTGCTTTTTCTTCTGCAAGGAAATCAAGTCGAGGCTTAACACATTTGGGTGAGAGTGCTGTCTTTCATTACATTATCCCTTTGCCGTTACCTCTGCCAAGGGACAGGAAAGATAACTTTTCACACAAGAAGAAAATGAAGGCCCTTTCAGCACTGAGGTGCATTTCATAGTGACAGGGTGAACAAACCCAGGGACCTCAGCCACATCTCATACATCTTGTTCCTCCAGACCCTTCACCATCTTCATGATCCCCCTTTGAATGCTCTCTAAAAGCTTCATGCCCTTCTTATATTATGGTGCCCAAACTGCACACAGTGACATGAGGTCAGAACAGCACAGAGCAGAGCAGAACGATTCCTCCCCTCAGTTAGCTGTTAATTAGGCTGCTGCCATTAGCTCAATGTTTACTAATTTATCCAGTTTCTCTGAATCTTAACAAGATCCATGTAAGTCAGAAGCCTTTATACAATTACAGTTATCACTCTTGTGGTATGTTATAGCATGGAAGGTATCAAGAAAGTATATTTCAGATTGGATACTGACATTCCACTTCTCACACAGATAAAATACATATTTAAAGGAAAATACTAAAATTGAATGTTAAATTATTTCTGTACATTTCTGTATGTCCTGATGATTTCCTTGCATTTTCTGTAGGAAAATGATTTTAAAAAAAAAGAAAGAAAGAAAGAAAAAGAAAAGAAAGAAGAAAAAAAAATACACAAACACCTCTATGAATTTCCTGGTTAATAAATGTTAGGCATGTGATGTATTCTTAATACTCCTTTAAGAGTCCTTCTGCATAGACATAACAGTAAAACGCAATGCTGCTTTCATCAGGAGAGAATTCATAAACTGCCACAAAGGTAAAAGCTAAGAATACAGACTTCTTGTACATGAAGGTAGTTTTTATCCACATGTACTTGATTTTTATAACTGGCACCATTGTATTACATTTAACATAAGCTTTATTTCAGAGCTGCCTGAAAAATAGGTGGATAGGAAAGGGCAGGGAGTCATAATGGTAAATCCTGGCTCATTCTCCTCTCCTTGGTAACAGTCTGAGAGCAGAGATTATTGGAATGAGAAGAAAAGTGGAGGTTTCAGCTGATAATTCTCTTATTTACATAATGATTCTCAAGTCTAATATTGCACAGTGCAGTCTCAGCTCTCATTCTCACTCATTCCTTACCTGCTCTTTATTTCTTCAGTTCCTAGAGTAACTCACTAACATGGAAGTAGAAAAATGCAGTTTAATTTGCTTCTTTCCCTCTCCACAGATCTCATGTTTAAGCGTGACAGAAAAATCTAGCTACCTGAGAAGAGTTTATTCTGCATTAAATGACTTATTCCATGACTTTAGTGCTAATGTTTTGCTTTTCTGCTGAAGGATATAAATAATGAAGAGCAAATAGGCACTTTGCGAGTTAGTACTGTCTTGGGCTACCACAGCCAATATATAAAGTGAGGAACAAACACACACATATAGACTATTGAAACAAGGCTGTTGCTACCACGTTGACCTGCATGCAAGGAAAACACAATTTTCCTTTGGTAGGTGTACAGAAAGAAAGGAGCTACATACTGCCACTCACATCTTAATTACTGCAAGGATGTTTGTTAAGATTGTGTTTCTGCTCCATGGCTGGAGGCTCCCTTCTGCAAGTAGTACATACTTAGAAAAGATTCCAGCATAGAGCTTGCATGGTCCCTGCCTATGATGGAGGAGCCTGGGGGACGAGCAAGGGCAAGATGAGCAATGAAGAGATCATTGCCCCTGTGAGTGAGCTCAGAAATTGTATGGGGTCAGCAGGAAAAAGGGGTAGGAGAACCTGCCCTGAAGGAACCCTTTCTGCCTACCTTGTCCTCCAGCTGGGTCAGGCCCTGCCTCTCCAAATGGCATGGTATGAAAGCAGTATTATGAAAGTAATGCTGTTTGGTGCTTTATGCCAGTGACCAGGAAACAGAGGTTATGGGGTCAGTGGCCTTTCAGGATAATGCTCTAAACAAGCAGCAGCAGATCAGATAAGCCGGGTCTGCTCTTGGCTGTATTTGTTGAAATTCAATTACCTAGTAGAAAAACTACCCTCAAAAACACAAATAAATGTTGCAGGCTTACACACATTTGAACACACACTTATGTACACTCAGCCAGGCTTGTCACTAACACTGTTAGATATTTTGAAAGTGATGACTTCCTTTTTTAAGGTTTGAAACAGGAAATTTATTTACTGAAGCACTGGTCATGCATCTGATGAAAGTAAGGTTCCCTTGGGATTCTAAAGTTGAATCATCTTAGAAATAACAACTTCTGAATGTCAGAAAGAAAACAGACCAAACTTTCATGAAGGAGCTGGAGAAAAATAAATAAATAAATAAGTAAATAAGTAAATAAATAAATAAAAGACAGATTCAGAGAGCCTATCTATATATTGATTTCATGGTCTAGAAAGCCTTTTTTCATCCTGACTCTATGCCAAGATGAGTCCCAGGATGACATTTTTCCCTTTTTCACATTGTGATTTTTGTGCTGCAGCCCTGGGATGCTGGAGCTGGACAATGAACAGAGCAGAGGCTGTGGATGCTGCATAGATGAGACAGGCTGGAATTTAACTTCTATTCTAATGCAGGTATTTCTCTCCTTGATAACAAAAACAACAACAAAAAAAAAGATGGAACTATCACTAAATAATAGAGATACAAGCAGGAAAACATTTATTTCCTCTTCCCATACAGTTTGTTTTTCTGTTTGTTTGTGTGTTTGTTTTTTAATATAGGTTTTCTGAAAAGACCTTCATATTCTGTCATTTTCCAATGGTTGATAATGTTTCTGTTGCCATTTAGTTCCTCACCCAGGGGTCTGCAGTATAAAACAGTTTTCTTACTTGGATTCCCACCACACCTGCCATGTACAACAAAAAACCATGCAGTCATTTCACAAAAACAAATCAAATTCCTTTTGGAGGTGTGTTTTTATAGATGGTCGAATCTGCAGTGTTACTGATTAGTTTAAAATGAAAAGGCAAGAGAAAGAAAGAAAAATTTTCTCCCACTGGATATTTGGTCTCAGTGTTACAACAGCTTCTGGAAAGGAGGACTGCCTGTTTCTTTAAATAGAGCACTACTTGTTAGCCATGTGCATTGCACAATTAAGTATGAGACAATTGCTCCACTGTCTGCGGACCCAAGAGGAACGCATGCACGCAGATGCATTCTGTTCTGTTAACAGGCTGGCGAGCAGCATCCTGCAGCTGCTCTATGCCTCCCCACTCCTGACTGGCAGATTGTAAGGGCTAATGTTGCTCAGTGGACTCAGCAGGGACAAAGCCAGAGTCCCAGTGTTGGAGCCCCTTCCCAAGTGAGATGTCAGCAATGCTGATCTCATTCGCTCTTGTTTACTGTCCACTGTGAGGACAATCTACAGATCTTTCTAGACTTATCTCATGTTGTAAACATGCACTCCTCACAGGATAATTATAGAATCATAAAATGGTTTGGGTTGGAAGAGGTACTGGTCTATTGAGATATCATATGTTACTATTTGGTGTTTTGCCCTGGAAGCAGCACCCTGCTGTGTGCAAGGCACTGGTGGGAGCAGAACCATCCTAACATGTGCATGGTGGAACAGCACTATTCCACTGGGTGCTTAATGCCCTTAATTTCCACTCGGGTCAATTGGATCTGGGCTTGCCCAGCACCTCAGAGGAGCAGGCACTAATTACAAAGCAACCAGCAGAAGATTAAGAGGCTGTCATGTTAGCTCACAGGAAATCATTAGCCACCACGTTTTATAAAATAATGATAACATATACTACTCTCTGCATTTCATACTTGCTTTTCCACTAATTATAACACAAGTTTGTAACAGAGAACATGAATATTCCAGCACCTATGAAATCTGCATGGAAGATGGGTACGCTCCAGTCTTTCTGTCGTCAACTTGCCTATTGCTGGGCACTCAGCCAGTCTGAAAGCCTACAAAATTGGTAAAGACCTTATGAAGGTGTTTGTGACTCAAGGCCAAGGAAGCCTTGTACATTTCCAGTATCTCCTTACAGCTACCATTCCCTCTGACAGCTCTTAATCCAAATCTCACTGAAGTCAATCAAATTATGGCTTTTGCTTTCCCTGGGATTCAGATAGTTTCCTAAACCATCTGAATGCATAAAAGCTTCACTATTGCAAAGGTTTCTGAGAAGGGCTCATATTACTTACCATACCTGCTAGGTTTTCACATGGCCGGGCTGGTCGAAGAATGATGTATCAGTGAATACTCATTTTGACTATGCTTGCTATTCTTCTCTCGTGTCAGGGTTTTAATATGAAGTAAGGCTAGCTATTAGAACCACATCATGTAAGAAACATAAATTTGGAGAAAGTGGAAGCTGTGTGTGTGATTTGGCAAGATAAATAAGTCCCAGGTCTCCTACTGTCTTATCAAGGGATCTTAAGATTATAGTGGTACAGTTAATTTTGGATACAAGGTTTCTGACATCTAAACAAATAGCTCAGTAAATAAATACAGGATTTCATTCATCATTCATTCTGATCTGCAGTTACATTCAGTATATAAATTAAGATTTGAATTTTCATCAGTCCTGTTGAGGAGAAAAATATTTGAGTAAAATTTCTTCAGGTATTCCATTAAGACTTTCCCAAACTGATCCAACTGATACCTAGATTTGTGGGTGTGTTTATGCCTCATGCCCACAGGTAAAACTCTAACACAAGCTGTACAAAATGATTAACCTTATATTGAAAAACAAAAACAAATAACAAATACCAACAAAGGGGCTTGCCTATGATTACATTATTCTTCTTGACGCCTGTTTGCTATTGCCTTTATTGGAACATCTATAGGAATATGAGTGCATTTTATAGCCATTTTGCCAATTATAAGTATTGTATTTGCAGAAAAGTTGTGTATTTACAGTAAAGAAGGCAGAAACAGATCTAGGCAGGAATGATCTTCATTCACTGCTCACGGAGGGTTTTCTGAATCTGGTCTGTAAATGCTGAAATTTCACAGGGGCACAGGCATCTTCTCAAGAAGACATCTACAGCCTCATCTGGAGAGCTCTGGGAAGGAACAGCTCAGACTCAGCTGTAGCTTATTTGTGCCCAAGCTCTCCACTCCTTTAAAGGACGGGATCACAAAACAGACAGAAAGGAGGAAACATTTTCACCAACTCCTGCCTGTTCTTTCTTGTTCTCTGTCTACTTTACCCTATTAGCTTAACTTAAAACATACACACGTATTGGAAGAATATTTAGTTAAGTTACTTGGTACTTTAATTAACTGTGTTACCAGCACAGTATCAAAACAGACAACATTTACAGAGTGATAAATTAAAAATATTATGAGAACACAGGCAGAAGCACTAAAAATGTATATATCATTAACTTGGGCTGATAAAATATTAACAGCTTAATTTCTGCCAAATGCACTAGATACTTCTTCCAGCACTGTGCTGATGTTTGTAGATTATCCATCAGGAACTGACAGTAGTTTAACTTTGGTTAAATCAGTATAGTAGCATCTGTGCAGTTTGGGCATGCATAAGGAAGCAAACAATTCAAACAAAAGACAAGGTTTCAGAAATTTTGCTATTTTGTTTTTTCCTAGATTATTAGAATTTGTGGCTTTTTAGCTCAAATATTTTCAGCCCCTTCACATGATCAAATTTCAGAAAACCTAAGGAAGAGGAGTAATGCACTAAGGCATAGGATGAAGGACTTGGGAAGAATTTTGACAATAAAGGTTGAGGTACAGCTAAGATAGTGTGCAATCCTACCAAGTTTCCATATCTTTTGTTATGATGTAACTTTAAGAAATGTTCCATTATGGCCCACTGGATGGCTCTACAATCATTCAGTCATGGAGAGAGGTTGAACAAAACCAGTGTACATCAGAAATAATTCTACTTTTGCCAATAGAATTACCAAGGTGCTGAATTTATCTTTGTAGGGCCAGGATGAGCACCCTTTAGATTCCTTGTACTCATCTCTTGATCAAACTCAGTGGCACCTCCCCAGACAATTCACAGTGCCTGTGGGTCAAGTTTTAATTTGTTTTGATTTGGGATTTTCTCCTCATCCTAAAGAGACCAGGAAGAAAGGAGGTAGAAAAGAGGGAGAATAGGGATTTTTTTTTCAGATATTGTCTCTGAAAACAAGAAGAGGTAAAGGACTGAGTTTTTATATCCACAACATTTTGTAAAAAACATCAATTGATTTTCTCTGGGCAACAGTTACGTCAGAATTAAAAATTACCCATCAACTTCCAAGCGTAGGCAGTACAAAACAAAATCTGTGATGCCTTCTTCCCAGCTGTTGACCATTGGTGAACTTTAGTATGAACTCCTAGGCTTAGCATGATTAGAAAGAACTTGACCTTCTTGAAAACATCCAATGAAATAAAGAGAGGTATAAGGTGTTTTATCATGACAACATAACACTTCCTTGTGACAATTTCTTCAAAAAGTCTTAACAGGAGAAAAATCATCCACACACAGATAATTTTATATAAGTCACGGAGGTGTCAAATTCTACCAAGGTCCTCATTTTCTACATTCAGTGCCACGATATTTTCAGCCACAGGACAAAAGATGATGTCTTGGTTAAATTTAATGAATAAAACTTTTAAGCCAGATTCTGTGCTGTCTTCTAACTTCCCTTCTTCTTCAGAATAGACCTTTACTATACCTTTATACTGAGAGAAGCCTATTTTACTCTTATAGACTAGGAATTCCTCAGGAAAACTCTCCATTCTTTGTAGATCTTTGAATAGTTGACTAGTATATATAATCTGTCAAAGGCACTTTCAATCATTATTGGAACTTGTAATTGGGTACGCATTTTTTAGCCATGTTATTCCCTTTCTGAAGAGAATGTATTCTCTTCAGAAATTCTGTCTGCCAGGAGATGTATTCAAACTTGCATGCACCTTGTGTGCCGTCAGCTCTCAAAACATTAGTAGCTGAACTGAGGTGGGGAATTAAACTGGAGCATTCTGGGTAAAGCAAAGCCAAAGTTTATCTTACTGATATCCACAAATCAACAGGAGAACATGTATCAGGGAGCATACAGAAAGTAGCATTAATCACTCAACCAAGTTGCTGTCCACTCTGCCTGAATTTCTTAGGCTCAAAACAGAGGAGAAAAAAAGAAACCAGTAAATCTCACAGTCAAGGGGCAAAAGTAAGGGAGTGCAATTAACATTAACCTCTCCAAAAACTGTGCCAAGGCAGCGTTCCATCCTTGATTGGTAGAACACATTCCCATCTGTTTAGGCTTAAAGAGATTACACTCAACCTAATGGACATGTTTTTTGTACACTGACACCTGGTTCTTTTTATCAGGAATATCACCAAGTAAATATTTCTATTCTGAAGTCAAATTTAGTCCGTATTTGCCTGTATTCATTAAGACTCTGATGGGCAATCGTTCTTGCCCCACAGGTGAGCAATATACACAGTTCAATTCAACCATGTAATTAATAGCCTCTACTTAAAAGCTGTATTTCATCTGATTTATAGCACATGACATTCTTTTTCAGCCCCACTAGTTAATTGGTCTTATTAGTAGCCCTTTTTTCCTTCATTTCTTTCATTAGCTACATACAAGAGTTTCCTGATTTTTGAGGGCAAGGGGGGCAAAAAGCCTTGCAAAATTAGCTACAGGTTAATTGTCTGCTTGTCCCAGCCAGCAGGGTCAGAGCTATGCCAGCAGACTCAGGTGCCACAGTCATGTTTTGATACAGAGCTGTGACACGTCATTGTGGGGGTGATGAAGTTGCAAGGAAGAGGCCAAGAGAGGAAACCTAGGGGCCTGAGGTCTCCTGCATCAGTCTTCCCTCCTCTTGTCTGGTAGGCCCTTAGCAGGAGCCTTCTGTGAGTTCCCAGCCCCCTTCTTCCTCTGGAAGTAACAAACAAAAAAAAATGCTTGGGAGGAAAAAGAGTCTTCAGCAAGGTGAAACTAAGGCTACCTCTGAACAGACTCTCCTTGCTTGCAAGTGTCTGTGCAGCACTTAGAGGCTGTCTTATTGTCACAGATAGATCAGAAGGCCACTCTGAAAACTGTGTCAGCCCCATTTAATTATTTTGCTTCACACTCCAGTGCCTTTAACACAACAGTGCCTGCAAGGTCCTCTCTGTGCCCATGGCTGCCTGGGAGAAGAGTAGCTGATTAAGAGGTTGGAGGGGAACTAAAAGCAAAGATTCATTATGGTTTCCAAGGAAAGCAAAATGAAATGGAACAGGAACTGTTAAAAACTGCCCTAGTAATCAGCCTCACGATTAAGGAAATGGGCCAGAGAGAGACCAGAAGACGCATCATAAATCTTCTGGAGCACCACTTAGTGATATCTGGCTGCTCATCACCTTCTGAAAGTTGTGCAGTTCAGATGCTAGAAAACTTTGAGGTGTCACATGTGAGTTTCTGGTATGGATAATGACATAGATAAATTGATATGCTGGGTCATATTTTCATTTTCTTTGGAGCTCTTCTGCGTTGCTATGCTTGTAGCTTTTCACAGATGTGTACTGATAAGCAAGTGGCTTTCCTATGTAAGTAAATAATGTCTCTGATTTTTTTCACAGTTATAAAGTACCATACATGACCTTGTATTATAGATACAAGCATAAAGGAAGTAGTACCCCACACTCAAAAATCTGTAAAATAATAGTAGCCATGATTAACATTAGTTTTGTCAGAAGTTATGTTTTCCAAATTCTGTTTTCCATCTTCTAATAGCATTCTCAAATTATATAGCATAATGTTCAAATTGCTACTTACATTAACAATAAAATGTAGCACACTAGCATTAAAACATATAATTACTCCTGTTACTACAGCAAAAAATATATGAAAGAAGACGCAGATATTTGTCTACTCTACAGCTGTTTCTGTACAAAACAGTCTTTCTGCTATCTGAAATGCTTCCTTATGAGAGAAAAGGAATAAGGTTTGAATAAAATACCATAGCTGACTATCCTAGTTTTTCTTCTTTATGAACGCTGTTTTTCTCCTCAAAATTGTCATGAATGAGATATGACTTTCTTTAAAAAGCACATTAACAAAGTTAAAGGATGATTTTTCATCATTTTACATTTTTTAACTTCATTTTATTTGCAATTTTGTCATCACATTTCAAGATTACAGATTTCCTCAATTAGCATCTTACAGAATTCTTCTCTTTTCATTAGTGAATTTTCAAAAAGCTTTAATCTTATCATATGAAAAAATATGCTAAATACACCTAAAAAACTGTTACTTGTAGCTAACGTTTATCTTTTATGTTAATGTAATATAACGATTATAATTATAATAATTACTTAATAAACCTACTACTTTTAGTTCCTAGTTGGTGGGGACCATAAATTTTACTGTAATTTTAAATCAAATGTAGTGGTGCATTTTAAAGAGTGATCTCCCTTACTGGTGAGTGCATTTATTGTCTACTCAAAATGAAAAGTGAAAAAAAGCAAAGGGAAGAGACTTCCATCTAAAATAGCAATGAAATAATTGCAGGAAGGGGTCTGAGAGACTGATTTTGTGGTCTGGTGAGAGCTGAGATATAATGCAGCAGTCAACCCAGCTCAGGAAGAGTCTTTTAATGGAGAAAATTTTGCTTCAGTATCTAACTTCCCTTTTTGTTAGGTGATGTGACTGGTTAAGGAGGCTTTCTACCAGTGGGGGGAGGAGGGCTTAGCAGTTTTGCAAGAGAGAAAGGTGTGTTGGTGGCTACAAAGTGCACAGGAGATGTTGCTTGCAGATAGATTTACTTGGGACACATCAGCTTAGCATAAAACAGGCTTTAATACCTGCCTGCAAAACCCTGCTCTGTTCCTGGAGTAGTTCTAGATGCTTTTTTATCTTGTAGTAATTCACGACTGAGTTTAAAAAAGTGAATGCATTAGTGCTCAGAAATTGAAAAAGCAGATATTTAGAAAGACTGGAGAACATCTAAAAAATACACATCCCCCTCCTCCATCTGTCATCACACCACCCTCATGGGAGCACCCGCCACTCAGCCTCATGACAACTGCAGCCACACAGTGGCTGCCCTGTGGGATACAGCCCCTTTCTGTCCCTTCAATAACTGTGTGTCTGCCACAGAAAGTGGGACTATGATTGAGTAGGAACTTGGCAGGGCCTCCTTGCTCCTTCAGGCAAAGAATTAGAATGTTCCCAGGCATTTCTAGATTTTCTTGGGTCTGCACTGCTTACAGTCAGCCCTGAGAAATTCTTGGCAGCTGCAAAGGGCAGATCCTGAGCTGAGAGATGCACATGTGTCCAGAAACAGCTGGGTCTGACCACTCACTGTACCATGACTGCACTGTCAGCACGTGTGTATGTGCACAAGAGAGAGGCTGGGGGGAGAAAAAAATTAAGAGAAAAGAAATCTAGTCTGTTGCATCACTTCACAGGCATGATTTAGTTGGTGGTATGTGAAAATCGTTGGATTTCTGCTTTATGGGGAGAATTGTTGTTGGTGCCAGCTTATCTCATACCTCAGACTGTGGGAAGATCACATTAGGTGCAGAACTGTGAATAAACTCCTGTGGTATCAAGAATAAAGAATAAAGAATGCTACTGGCTATTTTCAACTCTCCCCAGCTCCTCTACCTTTCCTTTGTGCATTTCTCTGAAGTTCTATATTTCAGCTACTTCTACAGCCTTTACATGTGTTTTCTCTTATTTAGGGTTTATTTATACAGAAGATGCCTTTACATTCCCAAAGGCCTGAACTCCTTTGGCTGCTATTTCTGCTGTGCTAGTTGGCTGTTACAAGGCTTGAAAGTAGCTTGGAAAGAAGCAGGGGAGATGGGGGAAAAAACACATACAAACAAAATAGGAGAGGAAGAAAGGTCAAAGTACTTGACAACATTCTGAAAAACAATGTTTACTGAATAAATACATTGTTTTCAAAAAGTGCCAGGCCTTGTAATATGCATGCTATAGGAAATTTCTAACACTGAGCCTATCAAAAGCACAATACTTTGCCATGTGGATAGAAGACATCCATCCTAGAATCATTTCAGGACCAAATCCTTCCCCTCTAAGTCAATAAACACTCAGAGCTTGTTGAGAATACATTTCAAGGCTGAGAGTAGCTATTGGACAGAATTGTAAGAACATTAGTCACATTGTTATCCATGTGCTCAGAGAAGTGTTTATTTGTTTATTATATAGGAAATTTATTTAAACAATAAGATAAAATGCTTCATGAAAAGTTTTCTTGCTGTAAAAGAAACACAACAATGGAAATTTTTTTATTATTTATTTATTTATTGAGTTTTAAAGCAAGTGATAGTAATGTAAAGCTCTCTGTATTGGACACCTCTCTCCTTCCTATACCTGTTCTGAATTTATGTCTATAGTTTGCTGATGGCTATCAAGAGCTTCACATGGATAAGGAAAGTGAGGTGCTTTCTTCCTCACTACCAGACTTTGGAAACATTTGAAGTTATCCAGCACACACACATAATTCCTGCTAGATTGACATCAGCAGTGCAAACACAGGCCTGTAGCATCACAGGAAGAAGTAATAGGGCACTGATTACCTTGGAGAAACTTTCTATTAGAAACAACAGAAAAAAAAAAAAACACTGGTGCTACAGTGAGTATTTAACACTTGATAGGTGGTGCTGGTTGGGAAATAAAATAGAGATTTTTGATTACGCTCCCAGTTCTACAATTCCCAGTTGTCACATCCTCAGCATCAAAGCTTTTAATGATTCATAGGCGCCAAGATTAAAAAGGATTCACTGTGTGTCAGCATCTATGCAAACAGTGTCTCCTAGCACAGCAGGATATTTCTATACTGTCAAGGAAGCGCCAGAGAGTGAAAGCAAACAGGCTCTGTAAATCCTATCACAAATAAAGACAGTTTCAAATTGGCAATTGAGTCTCCCCACTGACAATTCTGTGACCATTATAATATGCCTGTTACAGAATAGTCTTCATTTTAATGAAGCACCCTGTGACTCCCTATGTTGAAGAGAGATGCATTTTCCATTTGCACTAAACAAATACTGTTACTGTAACATCAAGGTTGAAGTAAAGGCAGAAATCTGTGACCTGTGCAGAGCTAGAATGTGGACTTCATTGGGCACAGACAACTTAGCCTGAGACCGATATAGGATGAACTATATACATCACAAAGTCTCAGAATGGCTGAGTTTGGAAGGGGTTTCTGGAGGTTGTCTGGTCCAACCACTGCTCAACAAGGGCCAACCAGAGCAAGGTGCCCACGTCCTGGCAGCTTTTGAAGAACTCCAAGGAGGAGATTCCACAGGTCCTCTGGGCAGCCTGTGCAATTTCTCCATCACCCACACATTGCAGAAGTGCTTCCTAGTGTTCAAAGAGAACATCCTTTGCTCCACTTTGTGCCCACTGCCTCTTGTTCTGGCACTGGGCACCACTGAGGAAAAGCCTAGATCCCTCTTCTTTGCATACTTCCTTCAGGTATTTGTACACATCGATAAGATAGCCCCTTATCTTCACCTCCCCAAGCTGAACAGCCCCAGCACTCTCAGCTTCTCCTCATAGGAGAGGTGCTCCATCCCTTTGATCATCCTAGTGGCTCTGCTGGACTCTTTCCAGTATATCTACGTCTCCCTGATCATCTCTCACATAATCTGCATGATGATCTTTCTTATCATCCCTTGCATCATCTATTTGATGTGATCATATGTACACTGTATCTATCCTGTTCTCAGTTTTGTAGCCTTACTCTCACCTCTGCCAAAGCAACAGAGTTAAGACCAAAATGCTGAAGTAGGTGCCTGCCAGGCCAGAGATCAAATGAAGAAATGTAATGGTTGCTCAACTGTTTTTAATAAGTAGTCCATTCACTTTTACAGGAGAATAAATAAAGCAGACAGTATAAGAAGTCTTGGAAATATTGAAAAATACAACCTTTAGAAAAAAGATTTATGATGTTTCAACATTTTAGAAAGATAAAATAGCCCAGATGTCTGAGTTATGGCCAAAATTAAATGAACATGATGTTACTTGTCTAGCCCCATGGTGAGAATTGTCCATACCAAAGAATCAGCCTGGCCCAAACCTAAGAAAGCCATAACCTGCAAGAGAGAGGGCACTGACAAAACTGTGGGTCAAACCATGCTGTGGGTGTGCTGGTAAGCAGGGCAGTGAGCAGTGAGACGGCACTGGTGGATGTGCTGGACATGTCATCTTCAGTGTGTGTGATGGAGATGAGGAATTGGGGGTTGAGACCAAGCTGGGCTTTCTATCCTTGCCTTCCCTTTTGTAGAATAATTATGGTCAGTGTTGTCTATAGATAATATCAGTCAAAGTAACAACAAGGGCTGCCAGGATGCCCACAAGTCAACACCTATCACAGTACCACATTATGCAGATGAAAGCTCATATAAGATGTCTAATAAGATAAGCCTAATCTGCAGCAGATAAGAATGTGGTAGCAGAAGGCAATGATGCACTGGGGTAGCTGATGCCTTCCACTACCCAAGCATCCCTAAGAAAGGAAAATAAGGGGTGTTGCCTCCATGTGCCGCCAAATCACTCATCACAATGCCTCATCCAGTATTTTGTGCAGTATTTCTAATCAATTCTCCTTTTAAAAGCACATTTCTTAGCAAAGTAATAACCAAAAAAATGCAATTAAATGGGATCTCACTGGTTAGGTCGTAGTTGGGTTAGGAAAGTCTCTGTGTAACTGGAGATTTTTTCAGTCAAATGGATCACACAGTACTCATGGAAAATAGAGCAGGGATGATTTTGTTGGTGTTGAGGAGTTTAGAACTTTTTTTAGGGGAGAGAGAAATTGAGAACATGTTACATACAGAGATGAATTCAGAAGCTGAGGTAAGCTCAAAAGTGTGTGTAGAAGTGGGTTTAAGATGTAAGGTGTGTTGTTACTTCAAAACAGAAGAGCATGACCTATGAAGCTTGAGATTCTCACAGTCTTACTTCATTGCCATGCTGTGACATTACTGTGGATAGCCTTGAAAACTGGATTTTAGCTACAGGAGACTACCTGAGAGGTGCAGGTAAATCCTGAATACTTCTAAGCATATGTCAAAACATAGCATACAAAAAGAAGCCAACCAGACAGATTTGTCTGGCTGTAAACATTAGCTTGTTCAGTGACCTTCACATACCCCATAGGACAGAGAGATGTGACTGTTGTTTGAGGTGCATGTGCATTATTTTTCTGCCTTCCTGGATATTCCAAAATGGGATAGTTAAAGAGAACTTTTGGGAGGATATCTGCAGAGCAGTAGTTTATACCAGAGGGGTTGCACATAGAAGGTACTCTGGAACGCTGCCAAGGTTGGGTACTTGAAGACATGCTTATGAAAAGAAAGGAAAAGGGAAAGGCAAGGAGAAAAAGGAAAGGCAAGACATGGAGAAAAGGCCTGCATCACCCAGGCTGCCCGTACCTTGCAGCACTTTGTACCCAGTGTTTGCACCTACCTCTCCCTAAACTTTTATTCTTGACATTAAGGTCTCTATAATCCAGGTAGAGAAGGATAGGGCAGGTCACGTTGGATTTACGCAGCTCTTTGTCCAAAGAAAAGCTCTTCTATGGAATGGCTTTGATGGGCTGGTTGGGTACAAAGAAAAATTCTAGTAAAATGTAGAAATAGCTTCTATTTTTTTTTAATAGAGATCATTGCACTATACCCTGAAATCCTGTCGATCAGGGAGCACCAAACCCATGACATTTGAATGAGCAGTCTTACAGTGATCAAAACTCCTCTACTCTCCATTAGGAAGAAAAGATCTTTTCTGCTTCTAAACCACCCACCTATCACAGCTTCTTTTACATCTAAATACCGATAATGATAATTCCTTACAGCCTGTTCATATAATACAGGCACAATGTTCTAGAACTATACAATGGAGATTTAATTTCAGCTCTTGGATACTGCACACAAGCAATATAAAGAGGAGCAATCACTGCACTGCAGTTTAGGACTATGTATTATCGTGCAAAAGAGGCAGCAGTTCAGGGGTTTGTGACATTGCCTGGTTATTGCAATACACTCACACTGCAAAGTAACACATGTGAAGTACAAATGAAAAACATTCAGAAGTGGACAAACATTAGTGAAGGACAGTATTATTAATTGCAGTGCAATTTCATCTGAACCACAGTTAACAGCTGTCGGACTGCCAAGAGCAAGACAGACAGCAGCTTCACATGTCACAGCCCTATCTCTGATATGGGCAGGGGTTAGTCAGAGCAGATAGCATGGTGAGGAGCAAACATTCTTCTGTGAGCTATTTGTAGTATTGTGCAGGGGGAACAAAAGGGTGGAAAAGTGTTATCTGGACTCCAGAGTTAGTCCTTCCTCCAATAAGTCATGACAAATGGAGTTGTAGGTAATATTACATAGCATAGTGCCAGGAGTTGTTCTTAAATTGGTCTGGTTTCAACACTTTGGATTTGGAGTGTTTCTGGGGAAATTATTCCAGAGGGAAATTGCAGTGAGTAACAGAGTTAGCTGTCATTTGTCTTAAGAGAAAAAAATAGGCATGGAGCGAAACCTAAGTGTATCAGGATACCAGTTAGGAACCAGGTTGGAGGGAACATATGAAACGAAAAGGTCAGAAAAGGCATGCCAAGTTATGTAAATCAAAAGCAAATTATATTTCCTACCAGAAAGATAGGCAAATTAAAGGAAAACTGATGAAAAGAAAGTCCTGAATCAGACTGTAGAATACAAGAAGAAGACAAAATCTTACTGTGTTTGCACAGGTAAGTTTTATACATCAAACCTTAGTCCACAATTTATTTAAAATTCAAAGACTGAGAAATGGTAAAAAAGAGCAACACTTAAGTGATATGTGTGTGTGTTTGTGTAAAAGCATATACACATGCACGTGCACTGCTTACTTCCATAGACTGCTTTCATTGGGAAAGGTCTCTTAATAATTTGTTGCCTGAACTCTGCCTGTGCTCTGGCTGAGATCTCATCAGTGGCAATAAATCCATCCCATACAGATCTAATCTTGTCACTGAAGAGAGTATTATCCTCACTGATGACACTCAGGTTAGCTTCTAGTTCCAAGTGAACAGCTAGTTTGTTTTATCAGTTAAATCTGTGACTCACTAGAAAAGTAGTTTTCAAGTGTACTTTTTCCATGCAGCAAGATAATTCAACATCTATTGTTTTGAAGTATTCCAGGACATTTTACAGACTGTTTAAGTTGCATGCATTAAATTTTGTTAGGTTACATTGCTTCAAATCCACAGTTACTCTATCTATTTCAGTAAAAATTAAACCCCTGGAGCATGTATGCATATTCTGTAGCTTTTATATTTTTCACTTGAGAATAACGTAGATTTTTTACACATAATTTCTTTAAGGGAATTCCTAAGCATGTCATAAATCTTTCTCATAAATGTGTGTATATGGTGAACAAACTCCAAAGCCAACTGGTGTATGTGCCAGTTTTGATCCTGAATTCTTCTGAGAAGTATGCAGAGGTTTTATTAGTAAAACATTACAGGAACAATTGAGACCAGCTACTTGTGGAATTTACAAAGAGTACATAAAATGTATTTTGTTTCCTTCAAACATATAAGACCTGGGCTGAAGCCAGCTCTGTCAATCTTTCCACTGACTGTACCACTGCAGAAAGTGTAGAAAATGTTGGCTTTTGCCACAACTCTGATTTGAGAAACCCCTCTCCATCTGAATTTTTCCTTTTATTTGTTCACATCCTCACTCTTCAGCTCAAAACCCCACCAATTACAGGTAACAACATGCAGACTGGGAGAAATTTAATTGGGAGGGGTTTGGCTGCTAATGCTGCTCCAAGTGGCACAGCCAGACTTTCAGACTTGTGAAGTCAATTCTAAACTGCCTGGAAAATGCAACTAGGAAGGGTTATATCTGAGCAGCCTTCATTTGGCAGCAGCTAAGTCTTGAGGCTAACAAAAACATGGGTGAATACAACGTAGGTGGCAGAAGAGAGGGTTTCTGAGAAGGGAAGCACTTCCCGTTGAGGATGCTGCTGTGCAATGCGAGAGATATTGGTACAGGAAAGGAGCCTGGCAGCCACAGACTCCTGGCTAAGGACACCAGATGCACAACTGCCAGGAGCCTATTAAATATTGAAGAGTGAACATTCACCCAGCAATGGAAAAGCAACATATTGATCGAGTCATTTTGTTGCTCCTCGGAGAAGGGCTTTGTGATATGACTAGCAAAAATAATACGCTTTTCCTTCCCGTTTACTGCAAAGCAAAGTAACAGAAGGAGGCTTGAGTGTGAGTACAGAGCCACAGCAGCCATCAGAAGGAGGCTTGAGTGTGAGCACAGAGCCACAGCAGCCATCCTATCAGTTCTCATCCTTGTGCCATCACCTGGATGTCAGCAATGCCCCAAGCCTCTTACAGATTGCTTTTGGCAGCTTCATGGGTATCATGTGCTCCCTACATGCAAACAAAAGCCTTGACATTCACTTGGGGGCTGTAAATGGCCTGCTGTTAATATCATAACATCTGCAGGGCAAACACAGGTTGAGTATACCCATTTTTTCCCCATCCTTAGGATGCAGTAGAGAGTGAGGATCCTTCACAATGGGAAACTGGGTCCCTTGATTATGGTTTATTCCTTTGGGTGTCCAAGCAACTGCTTACTGCATTTGAACCTTGACCCTTAGGTAGGTTCACAAACTGATGAGGGAGAAACATTTTGTTCCAAACCATTCCGTTCAATCAGAGTTTTTCGTTTGGCTGGAAATAACAGCTTTCATCACCAGCTGGTTGGTAGATGAATTATTACAAAAATATAATTACAGTATGCCAGTAAAAGTGGTTGATGCCATTATCAAATTTCACCACTTCAGAATAGTAATTTTTATGGAGCTGCAGTAAGTATAAGTACTGTTATACTGGATGTCTTTTGTTTTTAGCAGTGGTGGAGTAATATATTTCTAACATACACCTAAATTTAACCAAAACCACACTCTAGCAGTGTACTGTACTCTTCCCTTTGAATAATTTTCACATTTACCTATAAAACATACTTTTATTTTTTTTTATTTTTATTATTATTTTTTCATTCTTTAGTATGGCTAGAAGATAGAATCTTGGTAGTCAACCTGATAGATAGTTAAAAAAAAATCAGTTCTAACCTTCTGTCCTTAAGCCTTCATGAACAAAAATGTTGACTCATTCTGGAATTTAAAATTTGCATCATTTTCTAACATTTCCATAAAAATTAAGAAAGAATCTAGTTCTGGGCAATACTGGGCAAACTCTTTTTTCAAAGATATAAAAGATGGATCTGAAGAACAACTGCAGCATTAACTTCTACACTTTTTGAGTGGTTCATAGAATGGTTTAGATTGGAGGGGATCTTAAAGACCAACTAGTTCCAAAACCTCTACCATGGGCTGATTGCCACCCACTAGATCAGTCTGCTCAGGATTCCATGCCCTGAATGCCTCCAGAAATGGAGCAATCTCTCTGGGTAGCCTGATCCAGTGCTTTACCATGCTCTGAGTAGAAAATTTCTTCCTAACATCAAACTTCCTCTGTTTTACTTTAAAGCCATTCCCCCTTGACCTATCACTATCAGACCACGTAAAAAGTCAGTTCTCTTCCTTCTTGTATGCTCCATTCAAGTACCGGAAAGCTGCATTGAAATCTCCCTGGAGCTGTCTTTTCTCCAAACTAAACAAGCTCAACTCCCTCAGCCCTTCTTCACAGGAGAGGTGCTCTAGCCCTCTGATCATCTGGAGCACTCCAGCAGCTTCACATCCTTCCTGTACTGAGTGCTCCAGGCCAGGACACTGGGGATTCCTCCAGACTGTAAGACATTTAACAAGTGAAATATATTCATCCAATCAACACCTGCTCCTTTCTTGCTCTATATGGTTGCATGGTCTCCTCTACTTTCACTATTACCCTTAATTCTCCTTACTAAACATAAATAGCTTTCTTTTTTTCAATTGTCAGATTCTTTGTCTGACTAACTCTTTTGCAGTTAGAATCAGGACATCCTTCTCATATTTATTCCATTCCATAGTAGTTATAACAAAGCTTGGAAATTCGGAAACAGGTTCAAAACTGGCAGAAATGCTGTGTGGAGCAATAGCAGATCTTACCACTGTGAATCTGACCTCAAGCCAGATTAACCAGATTAAACCCAATTAAGAAAGACTTCATTTGTTCCAAGATTGTTGAAACAGCCATTCACTCTAAAATATCATTGCAAATTTCCTGGCACTATGGTAAGCTGAGATTTTCAGGTCTACTGTTACTTTGTTTTCCAGGATAATTAAGAATGATTTACAAAATGGTTATTCACATGTATTGCATAGATTACTGTTTTCTTTCTTCCTTTCTTATTTTGCATAAATTATCCACCTTCCAATTTCAGTTTTACAAAATGTTTCCTTTATTTTTCTGTGCCTACACCCTCTTGATCAAACACAATATTTTGCTACTATCCTTCGTACACCTAAATGATAGACTTATCCTTTTGTTCCCAAGCCTTTGTGCACTACCTTGCACCATTCAAGTGAAAATCAATGTTGTGCTTGTGATTCTCTCAGGATTTTTAGTCGGTGTCCACATAAAAAAATCTTAGCAGACTCTATGCATGCCTCAGTTCACTTTGAAAATGTATCTCAAAAGCTTCCTGTTTTTCTTAAATTCCTCTTTATCTTTTCTGAATGGCTCTTAATATTTTAACTTTTTTTGTTTGCTTGTTTTGTTTTGTTTTGTTTCTAGCTATACTGACAAAAAGAAAAATCTTAACTTCCTTGCTGAACTCTGTCAAAAATACTTTCACTCTGACATGAGTAAATAGCCTCTGTGGAAATGAATTAGTTACTTTCTGATAACCATTCTCATCTCAGAGAAAGTTAGCCCTAAAACTAAGTTAATCTAGTGAGGACCTCTTTCCCACATATCAAACTCACTATCCACTGTTGGTAGTACTGGTGGAGGAGGGAGGAAGGAGCAGATGATCTGTGAATACTTAGCTATTTAAGGCAACATTAATTGATTCCTAGATACAGGCTCCAAGGATTACCCAGCTGAGAGATAAAGAGCCAGAGTACACTGCTTTTGGCATTTTTCTCTCTTGCTATTCCTCTTCCTCCTTGCTAGGACCAACCTTCAGGCAAAGGAGAAAAAATTTTGTACAGGTTAGAATGAACAGCCCCCTGCAAAGCCCATGTCTGCCAGCTGACCTGGCTCCCGTCTATTTCCCTTACGATGATCCTGGTACAGTGGGTCAGAAAGCAATTTTTCTTCAATTCTTGCTGTAAGCACTCAGCTCATCTCTGTACAGGAGGTTGCTTAGTGGGACACTGATCAGGCATTTCAGGGCACTCTTTCATGCAAGACAATAGCAGAGGCATAAACAACCTGCCCACAGCCACACATTTAATTGACAGCTGTGACCTGCTTATAAGACTGCTGCTATTACAATTTTAATTAACCTCTGCACTTTCTGCAACCTATTTAATCTATGGACTGAATTAAGCAGTTCTCACTCCCATCACAACCTGCCCACTCCCAACCCACACAACTCTGAAATGACTTAGCTTTGTAAGGAGGTGGCATGATGTGCCAGTCCTAGATCCGGACTGCTAAAATGTCTACAGTCCTGTAGATACAGGTTACAGTTTGATAAAAGGTCAATCATCACTTTCTTCTTTACATATCTTTGGGTTCAGCTCTGGAATTGTAAGCCAACTAGATGTAAAAACTCCTCCATCCTAATAAAAATCACTTGATTTAGAGGCAGTAGACAAAAAGGGTAGAAAATGTTTGCCTTTCTTTTTCCACTCACTTCCCCATGGCTGGAATTTCTTCTACTACTGCTGTCTCTCACATTCAGTATATCTTTCTGGACTCCATCAGTTTCCTGATTCAGCCTCTCTACTAGCCTAGAAAAAAGAAAGTTACTCCTGTCACTTCTTTTTTAGAGGCTTATAGCTTCTGATTTTACATGCCTATCATTTCCAGACTGACCCCTTTAGATTACTGTGTGAAGATTGACTGCTCTACACCATTTACCATCAGTGAACCTAAAATCCTTGCCACTTTTGATTGATCTAAACACAAAAAGATAGCAGAATTTTTTAGTACCCAGTCCAGTTTGCATTAAAATCCACAGTAGTTTCCGAGTCAATCTTGATGGGAGTTACATCAGGCCTCCTAGAGTGTAAAAATTACAATTTTCATGCTCAGATGATTCCAAAATAGCAGATTTGCTCCAGCTTTTGAAAATGGTACAGCCCTAGACTGAAAATGTGAAATTATTATGGAGATACTCCAATGTGGGATTCTGAAGCATGAATAAATGATGTCTTCAAATTTCTGCATCCATTTCAAGAAAAATAACTGAATAAGTGTCACATCTGCTCAAGTGTTTCAGGAAAAATAACTTTTTTTTTTTTGCATAGATAATAACACATCCAAGCAGGTGACACTGCTTATTAAAAATGACCATTGATCTTAACTACCATGAGCTTGATGACTTTCTTGTCTCCCTTTGAATGGATTACAAATTTTCTGCCTCAGTGGTCTCGTAAAGCAGAGTTGTGTTCTAGAGAGGGACAGTCCAACCCTGTTACACTACCCTCAGGGAGGAGAGAGTTTTTTGCCAGCAAAAGCACAGCATCTTGTCCTCCCCAAGCTGGGAAGAGGCTCCAGATTTGGCTGGACTTTCTTGTAGAAATAGCTCTGTCCTGTATGAGGTAAATAGAGTGGTGGGAAGGGCAGAGTCAATACCTAGAGCCAGGTCTGTAACTTTTTTCTTTCATCTTCTTATTCTCTCTTCGAGGGAGACACAGATATTCTTTGATTCCACCCATTTTCACAATGACTTAAGCCACCTGAGAGGCACTCAGTCCTCCTGAGACTGCATATGTGTCTTTTGTTCAGCTGCATTCCAGCCAGGCAAGGAAATAGCTCTGACACAGGAGGATTTGGGGGATGGTACACGAAGAATAACAACCAGTGGCCCATTCCAAACCTGATTAGAATTTCTTAACAAAAGATAAAAGTTATTTAATCATTCTTCAATGTTAAGAGGTTCACATTGTACCGCCATGTGCTCTGACCTTCCCTAATTAGCATGCTGTTGGTATTTCACATATGAAATATGAATAAGCTATTCATTATCACCATAGCCATTATTCTTCTGAAAGCTACCAGAAAGAAAAAGTTGCTTCTTTTCATAGGAGACAAGGTCAATCTACTCTATCAGTTGTCTAAACTTGAATAATGTATAAACTTTTTCACAGCAGACTTTCTCAGCTGGACAAGTGATAAGAAATGAAGAAATGCATACCCATAATGATGGTCAGCCAGAAAAGATAATCTACTATTTGGAAATATTTTTACCATGATATATTTGCTACCTCTACCTATTTAATACCTGCAGTATCATCAGAACGAGTGGGTCTTTGCAGATAGAAAGCTCACTGTATTATCTCTTTACTTCAATTCCTCCTTTGTAACAAAGTGGGAGTTATGATGCAGTCCATACCTGGCAGTGAAGATAGATCAGGGATTTTATAGCAGGAAATATTTTTTGTGTTTGATGGTTGGTATCAGAAATATCTGCATTCAGTGCCTATGTTTAGTAAGCCTGCTGATGTGTGTACAGAGAAGTAGCAGCTTTCATTAGGTGACCTAAAACAGTTGAAAAAAATAGATTAATCCTTGGCATAAGAGCCTTTCTGAAGGTTACAAAACAAAACCCAACTTCACTGATGTTTGTCTTCAGGCCTGAGGATGTTCTTGTGTGCCAAAAACCATGTCTGCCTTCTCCAGCTGTATTGCTTCACTCAGAATGCTCTTACCTCTCCCTTCAAACCTTGCCTTGATACATCCTTAGGGTATCACAGCGCAATAACATTACTGCTAATTAGATTAACTAATCTCACATAATGAGAACTAATGAGAATTCTGCCATACTGAAGACAGGTCAGGAGAGTACTTCAGCACCAAAGACATTCTTAGCCTTTTTTTGTTTAATGTTATTTCTACCTAACTTATTAATTTTATTGTTGGACATGCATATGGAACACAGTCATGCACACACCAATTTCTTTTTTCTCCTCCCAGTGATGTTTTGTACTGCTGGGTCTATTCTACGAAATTGATTTCATATCAAATAATTGCATTCATTGCTTATCTAGGTCTTTGCTATTGAAACTAAAGTGAAATCTGTATATTTTTCATAGAGACTGTTTGTTTATTATCTTCCATCTGTGGCCCAAATTGGTACCTCCCTACTAACAAAACAATCTGCAAAACTGCTTTGTTTACAAGGCATCCTTCAGATTCTGTAATGGTAAAACTAAAACCATTCCTATCTACAGCATGAGGTAAAATCTTACAATTTTTTTCCAAGTATCTCTTCTTGATTAAAAAAAAAAAAAAAAAAAAAAAAAAAGAAAGAAAAAATAAGAGAGAAGAAATTGATGTACTGTACAATATAGCATACGTTCAGGTCCTTAATCACACACATTCTTCAACAGTTTAGCTACAATGGCTGTATAGAGGCTTTATATTTTAGAAAGTGACAATGTAAGAAAACTAAAGTCTTGAATCATAACTCACCCATTTTGTATTTTGAGTTTGATATGTGAGCTTCGTGATGCTATCAGAAATTTTAGATTCTTCCTTTTATATATTTCTTAAATCTATCTATTTCTTATATCACTTATATTCAAGTAAGCAGATGAGGAGAAAAGCTGTGTTAGTAGCAGGAATCCCCAAATACGATTTGAATGTTTGTTTTACACTGTTGATCAGTGCAGTTGAGTATAGTGGCCCATGCACATGCACAACACCATCTGAAAACAGAAGCCATTCTCCTCAGAAAGCTTTGGCCTCACAAAATGATGCTGACCACAAAAGAATATGACTGAAATTTATTTCCATTCACTGCACTGTTGCAGCATCTTTGCTTTGATATAAGCACAACATTTCCATGTAACATCAGTATGGTTTTTGAGGAACACTTTAAGAACGGAACTGATGTGGTTTGGCCATGTCTCAGATATGTGATACTTTCATGTACCTTTGGCTAATCAGGAAACCACAGCTAATGAAGGCACGAGAAGTGTCTGTTTAATGTCTACTTTGCTGCCCAAAGAAAGGTTGCCATACGTGACTCATAAGCATATCACAGTTAGCAGCACTGATGTAATGCCTCTAGAGAAAGCACCTTTTCCCTTTCCTGAGGAAAAAAAAATATGGTTTTTGAACTGTTTCTTTAACCACATTTTAACCATGCCCAATCTCAAATACAATTACTTGCTGTGAATGGAACAGTAATCTGAGGACAGATGCAGGTATGTATCAGACATACAGGTATTTCTAGTTCAATTCACGGTGTAGCTTGTCAGCAACAAATATTTTCATGATTTATTCTAAATTTAGCCTTTCATCTATATCACATTCACCCATATTTTGATTAAGCGCCACTTTCCATGCAGCATGAGGTCAGAGCTGTTTCACGGAGAAAGGGCAAATAATGCACTAGTTATATAAGCATGTTCATGTATGCACTGAACAGTTAGTTAACTCAGATGATGTTAGTGAGGTTACATGCGCAGACGCATTAGGCCAGGACATAGCAATATATCACCCGTGCATGAGAATAACTTGTTCCCAGAAGTCTTCCATCCAAATGCTGGTCAGAATGACTACAGCAGTCACATATGCATGAATATGCTGTCACTATTTGTTTTTTACAAAAAAAAAAAAATCTGAAATGCTTGATCCCTTCAGAATTCCTTAGCATTTGTTTCAAAGTGTTTTGATTTTGGAGATATAATAAACTATTTCAGTTCCAAAGATTCTTTTCTCTTTCTATTTCTTCTGCATTGCCCTAATAGAAACATAAACTTGTGAATTCACCAGAGATTTATTAGCTCAAAGCCTCACTATCTATGGAAGCGATTCTACACATGAAAGTTTGCTACCACTATACTTGCTCATTCCTTTATATCTCTGCAATTATCCGTATATGGCTGATGAGTTTAAGGTTAGCAAAAAGTGAAATGTTTGAAGGTGATACAACTGTAAGCCCACTTTGAAGATTTGCTTAAATCTTCCCTGAACTTCCATTGTTTTCTATATCCTTACTCCCTGGCTTGCACTTGGTCTAAGTGCTACTCTAAAACCATTAGTAGTCATTTCACAAGTGAAAGATTTAAGATTAAGAAAAAAAGAAAAAAACAAAACAAACAAGCAAAAAAAGTTAAATAGAAAGTCCTGCAATGCAACAGCTCACCCACACTGGAAATAAAAATAGCACCAGGATGCATGAAATAGCAAACAGCAGACAAAACACACACTTTCTTTGATGAGGATCCCTTTCTGTTCTTCTGTTTATCACTAGCAAGGCTACACAACTGAAAAGACATGAAACACGCTTTCATCATTGTCAGGACTTTCAAAGAAATCTTTGGTGATCTGAAGTAAATCAACAACTTTTTAAGAAGGCATCGGCCCATGCAGGAGGTTGCGATACACTGACTTCTATATATTTTGTTTGAATGTTTTCTAAACCAAGAGAAATCCAAGCGTGATTACATGAGAACAGAAGTATTCGATAAGGAGAGCAGGTGTTGCTGTGACTGGTGCTCAGAGCTCTAATTACCAGCTGGCATGCTTTTCTTAATCTGCTGGAGATATCAACTTGCTAAGCTGAAACACAAAGTTCCCCTGAGCACCAAGAATATTAGGTGTGTAACCCACTACTTCTTGCAGAGTGAAATGCTAATTAGTAAGTGCAATTCCTCACTGTCTGAAGAGCGCTGCTATTTCAAATGCTTGCAAATCTGACAAATTGGCATTTTTGAATAGATGTTTTGAAAAAAAATTCTTATTATAGCTTCAAATGCCTAGACTTACAAGGAAAATCCAGAAATCTAGGTCACATAGAGCTTGGTCTGGAGCCTCACAGAAACAGGACAACCATCCTCTTTTACCATGAAAATTAATTGGAACTAAGATGCGAGCAATGAGACTAACAACACTTTTCAACTGTGGGTAACAATCAGCAAAGAAACTCTAGACAAGGAGGATATAGCACCATTATAAAAATTTCTTACAGGGGCACAGAAGGCTTTGCCACAGATGAATTAAATGTCATTCTCTAAGCAAAGGGAACATTTATTACTTTTAAATTGAACACAGGTGCAAATGCCAGCGTGGTGCCACAGAAAAGCACTAACAGGATTGAGAGAAAGGGGAATAACTGATTCATGCTGGGAGAAAACCTCTGCCTGTTCTCTGGCAGGTGATGAGGAGAGGATGGGGATAAACCTTTGATGGAAGATGGAAAAGGGTATTTCCTTTCAAAGGCTTCACACTTTAATTTATGTCTAATTTGATGAACATGTAGAAATGGGAACTTTTCTATGTGATCTAACTTTGAAGTTGGTCCTGTTTTGTATGTGTAGTCAGGCCAGATGATCTTCAGAGTTGCCTACCAACCTAAATATTTTCCTTGATTTTATTCTTATCTACAGGTAGATTTTTCCTGTTAAATATTTTTCCTCTTTCAATGCATCTGTGAAGTTCTGCTTGAAGCCTTCAAAAAGAGAGTAGTCGTGTACGTAGTTGACAACTCCCATGAAAGAATCTGCCACATGGGCTGAGTTTGGTACCCACAATATCTCTCAGAAATGGATGGATATGTCTTTTGATGTATAATCATAGCCACCATAAGTGATCATGTGTTTTGTGAGGAATAAATGCTATCACAAGCGTATTTGTGCAGAGCTAAAATAATTGAGTTTATCTGCAGACAGAAATAAGCTGCATGAGAGAGGTGGGACAAGTTAAAGTCCAATAGAAGAGCTGACATCCTGAGCAAACCTTCTTCCAGAAACATGGAAAGTGAATTAAAACTCATAATTGTGAACCATGAAAAAAGTGTGACTGATCTTGCAGCTCGTGCCATGAACTTGTGACATCCTGCAGCCCTGGTCCCTCAGCTGGGTGGCTGTGGGACCTGGCTGAAGATACTACAGCTTCTCTCCAAGTGCTGGTCTGTGGTTTAATTTCTCCAGAATCAGGGCATGGGAAAAGCTTTAAGATCCCAGGATCTACAAACAACTAACAGAGTTAGCAAAGGGCACGAATGTACGGGAGGTCTGTGCTGCACAAACCTGTCTTCAAACATCTTGCTTTAGTGACCTCCTAGTTCTGACAATACATATGAGTGGCTATTTTAGAGTATAAATACATTCTTTTTTTCAATGCAATTCCTGAGAACAATATTCATACACAAGCATAGGAAAGTACATTGAAGGAGCTTAAATAAGTGCAAGTCTGATTAGCAAACAAGCAAAAAAAAAAGGCAAAAAGAAAACAAATAAAACACTAGGTAGCAGCTTGATAGGTGAGATGTGAATAGAAATTTTGAAAGCCACTGCTGATGGGAAACCTTGAACAAAATAGCCAAGGCTTTTAGTACAAGGTTACTAGGGCAGCTTGTTCCTAGCATCTATAGTAAATTGATGGCAGAGGGTTTATTATGACAAATGATTTGCTTAGAGGCACTAGCTAATGATCCATAATCTAGGACAAAAAATAGTGTGGAGGACAGCATTCGAAAAATGCTGTAAATACCTGTATTACAGTATACAAATATTTATAAGCCTAAAAAATTGTAGCTTAATGCATCATCCTACGCATAGATGTATTATAATAATGTATTCCTCATGAAACAAGAGAAATAGAGTGCCACTCCCCTACCCCATATATTTATGCTATAACAAAATAGGTATAAAGAATTTGTAAAGGTTAATTGTTGCTCTGCACATCTTCAGATGTTGGCCAATAGCAATTGCATTTAATTTTGCAGAAAAAGACATTTCGTGACAAACATATTTCTCAGCTCCAGCAGGGAATTTCTATTCTAAGAAAAAAGCAAAACATTCTAACTACTGTTATGTCTACTAAGACATACAGACTGTCCTAAATCAGTTGGAGAAGGACCTTGGGTGTCATTCTCCCATGTAACTGTGAGTGAAACAAGAGGCTTTTCTGCGGTGACTTGCTCAGAGAGGAATATCCTCTAGGTCTAGATCCAATAATCCATAAAAATTCAAGTTTCTTCAAAAAACGTGTGGAAAACCCATACGCACTCCCTTACCCTCCCTGAACTGAATTCTTCTCCAGCTGCCTGATAACTCTGATGACTACCCACTAGTTAGGCTATAGATTGTCTCTTTCTCACCTATGAGATATTTAACCATTTACACAAAATGGCAGTCTCAGTAAAAGGCAAAGGCTGAAAGCAAAAGATTGGCCCTGAGGGCCGACAATTACAGAGTTCGTCTGGAATGGCAGAAAGTAGCTTGGTTTTTCTTTCCCAGGGAATATTTAGTCATTTATGCAATCCATTGTTAACTGTAGCTGGGACTTTAAGAATTGGTGGTCTGGTCATGGCATTCATACAACCCATATACCCAAGAAATTTTCTTATTTCTAATGTTAAAATAATGTACAACCTCAGCTTTATTTCATATCAGACTCTTTATCCTCTTGCATGACTGATTCTGTAGGAGGTAATCTTACAGCTAGCCACATCACTATATGTAAACACATAGATATACACACCCACAAGCATGTATGTCTTCAGAAAGCTCAGTCCTTCTCTACAGAACATTTATCTTACTTAGCAAGGGGAGAGAGAATTGGGAGAGAGAATTGATTAAATTCGCTGCTTTTTTTTTTTTTTTTCACAGAAACCAGGGCATTAGTTAAACAGTAGTCTGGGTACATAATCCTCAGGAAATAGCTAGTTATGCATTTATGGATGATGAATCTGGCATGTCACATTACTATGTGGAATACCCTGTTTGTCGTTATACCTTATAGTACTCTATTTTTTCTCCGCTCTATATTTAAAGTGATGAAAAAAAATAAAAGTAAAATCTGTATATTTGAAAATGTAACTGACTTTGTAAAGTGAAATTCAACATACTGTGAAAATATTTTATTGACTTGAAATCTCGTTTTACAGCATTTTGTTCTCTGATACTACATACTATTGTACTTGTTCCACTGCATATGCATATCTTTATATACAGTATAGTTGTTATATACTTTATATACAGTAAGTTGGTACAGATTTCATACATTTGATCACCTGTGACCAAGAAAGTATGGTTTCTTCCTGCTTCTCTTAGCACAGACAGATGCTGCAGTCAGGAGAACATTATGTGTCTCTCAGTAACAGGTCTGCAGTGGCTGGTATTTCCTATAGAGTATGTGTGAAATACACTCCTTTTCGCTTTCTGAAAGTGTTACGTTGTCTTTTCTGTAATTTTTTTAATTTATTTTTTTTTTTAGTAACAAAGAAAATGCAATGACAAAGTTTACAGGAAGAATAGAAATTGATGTATTCTGAAAGTTGGTTTTCTGAAGAGTTCACAGCAGGAATGGTGAAACAGTTGATGGGAGAGAATAAAGGAGTTTGTCTTGGCACAGCAGAACTCTATGAATCACCTTTTTTGCAGGAAAAGAAGTAGAAACTTTAACTTTTAGTGCATTTAACAATACAAGTGACAGATTCTTGTACTTCACGAGAAAAATGACCTGGGGACGTTAAAATACCATTACCACTTTGGTTTCCTCTAATTTCTGCTCCATGTGAAGCCTCTTCTAGGCAGCTAATGACTTGATCCATTTCAGGAATCACGTTTCTCTGCGAGCTTTTAAAATCAGCTCTCATTTTTGGAGACACTTTTGCAAGAGCAGCATCTCTGGACTCTGTTCCTCTTGTGATTTTTCCTTTCTGCAATAGCCTCTGCATTCTCTGCCCTTCATATCTCCTGTAGAGGTCTTCGGAGTCTCATTCGTGGTCTAATTCCCTATTACTTTATTCTTCAGAGTAACTTCACTTCGGGTTTTACGCAGTGAGATGGTATCGATGTAGATGGAATATATGTCTCCCTCAGCTCTTTCATTCATCAGCCTGTCATGGTTCTTTCATCCGTAGCATCAGCATGTCATTCTGCTCTTCAGTATTTCAACTACAGAATCACCTAGAGAGGTAAAAATAACCGAACACATTCAACTCCTGACCTGATCTCTGACAGTAGTTCAAGAATGGTAAGATCACTCCTCAGCTCTTTAACTTGAGGTAAAAGCCTAGAGTCAACTTAATTTTGGTTGTCCCTCACTTTCTTAGGGAGGCAGTATCTCAGGAATCAGTAGTGTGAGTGATTTGCAAGACACAGAGAAAAACAGGTTGCAGTGACAGGGAGTGTGATGTCAAAGCAACCAAAAGTGGAAAGACTGGTTAGGCCTCCTGAGCCCAGAAGCTAGTTGGAGGAGTTACAGGAAACAAACATCTCACAAAGCTGGGCAGAACAAAGTAGTTAAGAAACCAAGGTGAGGAAAAAAAAATAAAAAACTAATCTTTAGTTAGAATATGGCTGTCTCTTCTGATACTAATTCAGAGATGAAGCACTGAAGCTGTTTTTTCATTAGATTTCTTTTCATTTTATGGAAAACTCCATGAAATGAGGTGCATCAGCAAGAGCAGAACTTTGCATTACTTCTCGATGAGTGTTTGATAATATAAAGATCTTCAAAAACAGGGCTAAAATCTGCTGTCAGTCAGATTTCACATTGAAGAATATGCTGAAGATTGAAACATAATCTGGTCAAGCCCATTGGTCTTAAAGCCTACAATTTAGTTAAACCAAGATGAATCTGGTATTCCTGGAATGGCTGTAGTCTCAAATAAATGCTTTCATGTTGTATTTGTAGTGTAAATATTTTTTTAAAAAATAAAACATTCAGAGCATCTCCAACCCCTTCTGCTGAAGAAGCACAAACACAAAAAGGACACAGAAATATGTAGATCAAAGAAGATACATTCCTTCAGATATTTTTTTTATATTATTTTCAGATATTATCTTCATGCTCTCATCCCTGGATATTAGATGTGAGACATCTTCTCTCAGCTGGATTTTTTTCAAAGTTTCACACGTTCTCCTACTTTACCTTCCAAAAGCATCTTGTGAAAAAAAAAATATGAGCAGCAGAATGGGAGCACAAAAACCAGTAAGCCAGTCCTATGGTGATTAAGGCAGACATTTATCTAAGATACAGGGAGACTGTTTGAAGTTCACCTTTCACACCAGGCACAACTTGGATGGGAAGCTATCTAGAGTATCAGGGACAACTCCCAAAAGTTGCTTATCAACCTTTCTTTCCTCTTGGTCAATCATTTCTGTGCTTTTTTTTCACTGCTATCAGAACTTTATGATAATATAAAATAATTCAGTGCAGCCCTATTAGATTGAGGAAAGAGGAACTGATTATTCACAGAGACTTGTGATTCCTTCCCAGAAGTGGCAACGGTTAATAACAATTATTTTGTACTTGATGAAACAAAGTTGTTTACACACAAGCAAAATCAGTGCTCATTCTGCCTACTGTATCTGATCTGTTTTCTCCCTCTGGTAAACGTGAGAGATGAGGTTAGGCTGTTAGTTTATTAAGGTGGACTATTGCACAATCCTGGAAACTTTAATAGTAGTGTGAGCCTTGGAATAACCCACATGAAACATACTGAGTATTCAGAAAACTGCATGCCATCTCACAGCTCACTGTAGGCTGCTCACTATTGCTGAGGCTTTTTGAGGAAATCATCTGGCTTTTTTTTGCAGAAGACACCGCATGGATTCTCCCTAAACTGCCTCCTCAGTGTTTCTCTTCATATCCTGAAACGTGTGAGGGCCATGTGTAACATTTATAACCACGATTAGTTTGTTTTATCTCAGGGACTGTTGATTATATTATTGTATTTCTTCTTCTGTTGTCACAAAGGGAGTTCTGTACATAAATCAGTGTGTTGTTAGGTTGTTTTCTTTTAATCACTTACAAATTCTGATGATCAAAAGTACTTTTCAAATGCATCTCAACTCAGTAGTCGTTGGGAAAAGTATCTGTTAAGTCTACAAGTGTGAAATAATTCATTTCAGAGCTGAATTCTTTACTGTCTTCATACTCAACCATATGCTTTCCAATACACCCTTCAACCAAGATTTTGGAGGCAGAAAACTCATGATCCAGAGATCTGGTGGGATGAGTAATGAATGCGGAGGAGGAATAATTTTAAATTAGATTGATTTTGAGTGAAGTGAGGTAGGAAAAGGCTGGGGACTTAACCAGCCCTTGTTACTTCAGGGTACATTAGTTCTGCCTTTTGACAGGTATCACATGGAAAGCAGATGACCAGTCACCCTATACAGAAAAATTAGCAGGGGGTGGGATTACAGGGGCAGGGCCTGCTATGAACAGGCCTTTAAAGTTGTAGATAAAGAAGAGAAACCCGTGATCTTTAGGAATCTCTGTACACTGGGGAATAATAAGACTAAAGATCTATTGGAGTTTGTTAAGAGATGTTACCAAGTTTTGGCATGTAGAAGTCAATTATGAAAATCCTGATCTACTGTTTCTTCAGCTACTTTCCCATTGACCTTAAAGGAATCATGATTTTATCCCTAGATTTTACACTAGGAGAGAAGCAACAGTACAGATCATCATCTCATTATAGTGCATGGGTATCCAACCTTTTGTTGTGCTAAAACTCAAACCGTTGACACTGGGCTACACTGAGTAAAGAGGAATTGTCTTGGGCCTCCTATACCTAAGCTGCTTTAAAAGCAATGTCTCCTGTTTATTTCCATGGAAACTACAACCAATACAAAGAGCACACTACCTGACAGAGCAAATTCTCAGGTACACTACCATAAGCTGTGCATTTTCACCAGTGATGAACAAGAGCCTGCATGCTGCATTCATAAAAATTTTCACCAGAGGAGCTGACCCACTGTCACCAATGCTTAAACACACCACCCACTGCCTCACTGTGTTCACATCCACTTGTTTGTTCTCCATAAACATTCAGTAAGCATGAATGTCAATGGGAGCCATTTTTTTCTGCATGGAGGAGTTTAAAGACACACCTTTGCTTTATACACACTTCTATGTCAGATGCCATTCTGTCAGACTGCCCTTCTGCTGCCATCTGTTAAATGTTAACATCATGGAACAGAATACTGGTGAGAAGGTTCAAGCCTCTGCTACCATACCACCAATATCAGCCTCTGATGTTGTGGGTCCACATCATAAAACAGGAGGCATTACTTTCACCACAGCCCTTGTAAAATATACAATATTGTTAATATACAAGTAACATTGCATTTTTTTTTAATATTTTTCTTAAAACATTAAAAAAAAGAGAGGAACAAAAACATTAGTGGGATATTTGCCCTGTTTTGTTTTTTCTTTATTTTTTATTTTTTGAAGCTAATGCCTCAGGGTGATTTGATGGCAGTGACTGCAGTTCTCAGTGAGCTCTCAAGGTGTTCATCAGAGATTTTTGATGAAATTTTACTCTTCCTGTACTTCATCCTTGACCTTTCACAAATGTGTGTACTGCCAAAAGTTGATGACAAGAATAAGTAGTCACTGTGAAGTGAAGGATATTTCTCTCTGGTAAGAGAGGTCTTATGAAAGTCTGGCAAAGAGACATGAACAGACTTTTGAGTTTAATGTGACTGCAACTCTATATATTCCATTTGAAAATTTACTGGTAATGTACTTATGTCAACTAAAAATAATGTTGCAAACATAAATTCATGATTTTTTTGGCAATCTTGAAACCTATTCTCAAATTCCTTTATCAAAACAGAAAGCAAGGCTGCATAATCTTATCTGTTCAGAGCAGTGTGTATAGCCAGTGTATCAAATACATACAGTTTCTTGCCGTCACTTGAGTCTGCAACTGCCAGCACTGTCCTCCCCATGCCCTGGTTTCAGACAACACAGTGTCAATAGCACAATGATGTTTTGGGTGTTGCTGAGCAATGGGTGCATGCTGGGGGCCACTCTGCGCTCTGAAGTGCCACTGCCTCTATAGCATAGGGCAGGGGGCAGCTGCAATGCCAGCCATGCTGGGCTGCATGTGGGCTCTGGGCCGCGGGTTGGACGTGGCTGTTACAATGGCTTTATTCGTCTTCCTACAGTAGTCATTTGGTTTGTGCATTTCTTAATATTCCTGGGACATGAGGGAGAAGGTGATGGTGGGAAAGAGGGTCCAAACTCTCATATCTCATAAAGAACAAGTCCTTTGAAAAGCTGTTGGATGTGTTTGACCTTTCATGCTGTAACATCTTGAATTCAGATCCTGTGTCAGGTTTAGCTGCTGGCGCTCCAACAACCTAAGCCTTTCCAATTTGCTCTTGTGCAGCTTAAGTTAGCATTTATGCAGTATCTCTTTCCTGAGTTATCACAATATTTCTGTTACTGTTTGCATTTTACAGCAACAGTTTAGCAAAAATAATATCCATGTTTGCAGTGGACTAAGAAGCTGTTATTTCAAGCTTTTAAATGGCTTAATGTGTGACTATTCCCTGACTATTAACTTATTCTTGAAAATAATTGAATAATCCAATGTTATTTAATTATTATTGACACAGCATGCATTAGATTGCTTGCTGCTTTCTGTCATATACATATCACTCTGATGAACTTAATCCCACTAAGAATAAACTCTGAAGTGCACTGTAAACACTGTTTGAAGTCCCTCTATGAAGTGAGATCTCTTCACAGCATTGTGATTATGATTAATTTTGTCATTCTGCATCACCTTGCAGGATTTTCTAATACAAGGTGCTCTTTACATTTTTATTTCAATTGCATAATATTCAGCAATATGTTTGGAGTAATAATGTTACCTACAGCCACTGGAGACAGCCCCAATCCAGCTGACAGCCCAAGCATTTTGGGACTGTGGCTTGGAACAGTGTTGATATTGCTGACCGCTATGACGGACTATTCCCATTAGCAGCCTCTGCAGCTGGATGCAATTTAAAGAAGCCCTGGGAGGTGCTCCAAACTCATGGCTCTTGCAGTTTTTGAGAACAAGAGAAGCAAAAAGGTGGTTTGCAACCACATGTTTCTCAGCTGTCCTCCCTTCCCCCAGCCCTCCCCAGCATGCCAGGCACACACTCATCAACTGATGAAGCAAAGATTTGACACAACCAAGAACTTTCCCAGGCATAGGATAAAACACAATGGATTTGAATTTAGTATATAATGAGTAAAATGTCCAGATTGCCTACAGCCATATCTTTTGTTACTAAAATAGAATGTCCAAAAGCCATGTGATTACCCACGAGTCCAGGGAAAAGCAGTCATACAAAACTGATATTGTTGTTTAATAGTGGACACAAATGACTAAGCAGAAGGAATTTCAGTATTAAAATAGAACATCTTAACTTACTTTAACATAAAAGCAGAGCAGCATTATGGGTAGCTAAGTTATACTTTCAAGAGCACCAAGAATTCCATTAGAGAGACAGGACTTCCATTATGGGTTCTGAGTAGCTTGAAAGTTAAGTGCACTTCTTTGGCTTCTGGAGAGGAAGTCAACACACTCAGCCTTTGAAAACTAGCTGCTGGTAAAAGCAAGGCACAAATTCCTTTCCTTACAGAGCAGATGTGAAAGACCATCTCCCACTGTACCTTGCTATTACGTTCTCCTTTCAAACCTCTCTAGCTCAAGTTTTATATTCTTCCTGAAATTATTTGTAATTTTAATTATCTGGGAGAGTGGTTAGCAGAAGCACAAAACTTTTCCTCAACACATGACGCTCTGCTTAGGCCACAGTTTGAAGCTTTCAAAATTAACAGACTTTTTCTTCAGCTGAACCAGTAGACAAACAAAATCCCCATGACAGAAGAATACTTTCCCTGATAAAAACAGTCCCACCTCATACTGAAAACACATTTCCATATATTATATTATAGATTAAAGCTTAGTGTTAAATTTGTAACTCCAGCTGCAAAATTACTGCTCTATCTTTACAGCTAGAGTTGGAAAAAAAATAGATTTCTTCGTAGACATTACTACGTTAATGATAGGTGCTTCTGAAGTATTTTGGAAGGTTGCACGGTGTAGATGGATTATTAGCACCATGTGGAGAACTGGAGTGCTTCAGGGAAAGCCCTGTGATAATCCTCTTCTTCAAACATGGCTGAGGTATTCTGAAGCTTTTCAAACAATCTTACAGAAGAAGAAAAAAAAATCTAAATTAGCAATCATACAGCAAGTTAAACAAGCAAATAGCCAGGCATTAAATAAGAAAATCGTTACGGTTTGCAGGTTCTGAACTTATCCCCAGAGTCTTCAGGCAGCCCCATCACTTGGTCAGCCATTTAAGGTACTGAACATCCATCAGTCTTTCATTTGTTTTTGTTTGTTTGTTTGCATTTTTTTTGTTTGTATGTTGTTACTCTTTGGGGTTTGTGGTTTTTTTTTGCTCTCTAATAGAACCTCTCCCACCTCTGCTTCCCTTGAGTCATATTTCTGGACTCCATTAGTATTTCTTGCCTGCTTACAGCCTCACTGTCCTTCTCAGCTGCAGCTTCTCCTCCAGAGCCTTCCTGCAGATCCTCCTACTGAGGCCTGTACTCCAGCAGCTGCTACTGCTTGCACAGCTTCGGCATTGCTTGCAAACTATCAACAGCCAGATAGCTTCATCTTCTTGTCCCAGTACCATTGGTAGTGCAGCCTCTGTGGAAAAGGTGTGAGTGCTAAGCTCAGCACAAATGAGGTTGAGTCAGACACAGGCTATTGCAATAAGAAAACTTGTTTGTGTGGAAGCACTGGGAGAAAGAAGTAAGTCACCAGAAAAGCAAGTATCATCATTCTTCCCCAAACTCTTCAAGAGCAATTTATACTTTAAGATCTATTGCAGATACTGTGTCCTGAGAAATAGTCTGTTCATTTAACAGATGAAGTACTTTAGGCAGGGACCTCATCAGCATGCAACCAAGGTATTTCATTCTGAAATGAGCCCAAGAGATTCATGGAGGTGTAACTCTTGCTTTTCATTCAAACTGACACGATGTTGACTATATTCAATCGAAGCAGAAATGTAATTAATAGGTTCTATTATTTTTTTTTCTGACTATATAACATTATGTATTTCATGTGATATAGTAGAAAATCTCTTATTCCAGTAACAGAAAACATAAAGAATCATTACTCTGGGATTCTTTGTTCTTTTCATATTTTTGCAAGAAATATCCAAGAATCTTCTGATCCATGAAACTAATGGACCTTCAGTACAGAATCTCAAGTTATTCCAGAAAAATAAGCTGCTTATAAGCTGAATAAATGACTGGGTGTAATCTTCCAAACGTACAGGGTTTTCTCTTATTTTATAAGATATTTTGTAAGATTTATATTACATTGTGTCTCATATTTAATGATGTGTATGTTTGATGTTAGCACAAATAGTCAGAGAAATCAAGTAGGCCCCTCCAGTATATTTCAGCAGTCTCACCTCCATTCTATTTACAGACACAATAGCTCTTTCTGTCAAATGTTCTCCACTTGTTGAGCTCTGAAGTTTGAATAATCTAGTGTTCAGAGTCATTGTCGTTGCTAAACTCCAGGTAGCTGAATGTTGTTCACTGGATAAAAACTGCAAAAGACAAAAGCTACTTGCTAAGCATCTTTTGATCTGTATTTGGTAAATAATAACTCCTAGGAGAAAAGCACAATACTCCTATGTCCTGAAATATATGAAGACCATATCATAGTCTGAAAAAAAAAAAAATTAAATAAAAAAGCATATAGTAGTATATATTAATTGACTTTAAACATTTATTTTGACATGGACACAGATTTGGCTTGCTACTTTTCTACCCGTAGGAAGTAATGGAAATGATGAGGACACGTACCACTCAACACTCATGCTTTGCAAATTCACACGTGTGCTAAGGTGATGTCAAAGTTTGACCAAATTTCAACTGAATAGATGACAGTTAATGGTTTTGAGCAGAAGCCATGAAAAACGTGGTGATTTAAACTGGATTTGGAGGGTCACCAAAAGCATAACAATGTCTAAATCAGTAATAATTGAACTGAAGCCAGTGAAGTTCCACCCATGTAAGGCAGAGAACTGAAATCCAATGAAAGTCTGGTAAATGTTTTCATGCTGAAAGGAAGAGGCACAGCCCTTCTCTCTCCATGACCCAACACAGCAAAGCTTGTGTAAGCTGTAGTTAATGCTTTCATTTGTCAGCAGGTTCTTTACTTTCATTCATATCCACTTCCCTTAAATGAGTTTTATGGTAAAACTGGAAATGTCAGGATGTGTTCTTACAGGATGGATGGTGTCATCTTTACATGTCTTTAGAGGTATTTTTAATAGAAAAATCTCCTGTCCAGCTCTGAAGCATGCTTTGCTTTCAGTCTGTATTCTGGAAAATAGAGGAGTGATTAGAAAGAGAGCTTTTACCTCTAGCTTACAGTTTTTATTTCAGCTGAACTCAGTAGTAAGTAAACATTAGGTAGTAATTTGACAACCTGTATCAACCAAGTTATCAGGTTGCATCAAGTTTCTATACAGAAAAATGCCATTTTATGAAAATCATTTTCAAAAATTACACCTTAAATGTGAATCACTTTCCGGGAAAATTAATGTATTTTTCAGAAATAATACTTGAGTCTATTTAGAGTTGCAATCTCTCTGTATACAACATGAAAATGTAAACATGGTGAGATGATACTAAAGAGAAGAGGAACCATTTATCATCAAATCTGAAAGCCCAATTTGTTGTTTCAAACAATTTGCTTTGTACCTTTGTAATGTCAGTAAAATAACTGTCAGGTAAAAACATTTTGGAGGACTATATATTAAAGACCCTGCAAACAACAGGGAAAAAGCACACCACAAACTTTACACTGACGTATTCCTTGAGATATCTTTTAGAAGTCACTAGCACAGTTGCTTCTCCACACTTTCTCATGACCCACCCTGGGGCAGTACCAAATATCAAATGTGTGTTGGAATCACTGCTGGAAACGTTTTTGGAAATAGAAATGTTCCTGTGGCAATTTACCAACTTCATCTTTTGAAAGGATTTCAAATCTTTAGTCTCACCTACTATAATTTAAGTGTATTACTTCTTGCCTTTGGTCCTTTTTCTCAACTGAGTAAGCATGACTTAGTAGCCCAGCAATTAGAACTCCTATCAATGGAGTACAATGCGAAGGCCTAAAATGTAGTCTCCCTCAAAAAGCAACTCTAGTAGAGTGGGTGCTACACATAGAGTGCATAAGCTATCCTTAAAACAGAGATGCTTCCCAGACGAAAAAGAGTTTTCAGAATGTTGTGTTCTGGACCTAGGCAGAATTCAATGGCCCTTTTTACATTTCATTTCCAGGTGCTTGTGCTTTGTGGTATCAAGACTTTGTGCTATCTTTGAAAAACTGAAAGACTCATGAAGGGATTCTTGTTTTACTCTGAATTTGAAGACATTTTGAAAAAGTTGATCTTAAAGCTAATGACTATCCTACCTCTGCTTCTTTTCCTTTTTTACAGTGTCTTAATATACAGAGTCTTTCTCCTTAAAGGAGGAGAAACTTTAGAGATAACCACTTGTGCCAACTCCTTATAATTTAACTGACTAAGAAGATTTAAAATGTATGTTGTCACTCTGGTAAATTTTTCTGTATCTTCAGATCTTCACTGACCACTAAAATTACGCAGTTCTGCATTTATTGTGAAAATATACACACATTTAGGATCCAGAACTACAAGAGCAGCAATTGGCCTTTGGTTTAGATGCAGTGCACAAAATATAATTGTAGTCCAGATACTTATATTTCACTGTGTTTCAATTGTTTAATGTTATTCTAAACGAAACCTTTTCCCACCGCCCAAAACAATCCAGCTTTGCATTTTTATTGGGTGTTATTTGAATAATTGACTATTGTAAAAAATAATCTGAAAGATTATGTGATTCTTTCTCTGTGGGCCAGACATTTTATTTTTTTCATTTTGGGAAGTATTCATTTAATTTCTTAGTTGTAAAACTTCTGGGCTAGAGACATAGGAAAATAAATCCTTTGTCCTCTCCCTGAAACATGCACAGCATGCCCTCTGGGCCACCATCAGCCACAGCTTTTCAGTAGCAAGCATGATGTCTGCACTTCCTCTGTCTCATCAAGGTCACTTCTTGAAGAGGAATGAGGGCAGGAGCTGAAGAAACTCTCAGGTGCTGATTGGACTGGGAAGCTCATCAGATGCTGAGTGTAGTATCTAGCTGCTTCCTGCCTCAGCAGTGCTGGCGGTGCTCACAGAGCCGGCCTTCTCAAATAACACTCCATCTTGCAAACCTTTCCTTTTTATGCAAGGAAGTATACTGCTTGAGGGAAGCAGAAGCTCCACTTCCTGCATCAGCTGAAAGCAAGTGAACTTTTTCTCTGTGACCCAGACTGAGAACTTGTTGGTTTGTGTTTCCCTGCAAGTGCACAACAGACTGGGACCAGGACCAGCTGGAACCTGGCTAGAAGGAAACGCCAACCTGGACAGTAGGCAAGTCTTCTGCACTAGGGCCAAACATTCAATAAAGGACAAACATCTTTTGAGGTGGTAATATACTGAAAGCAGTTCAGTGGTCTGCAAAATCTGAGTATGTCCTTCTTAAACCGCTTCAGAAAACCTTGTTTAATTTTCAAATGGCCAGTAAAGCAATGGAATTGCAGAGACAACTAAATCCCACTTCCATACCAAACTTGAAATACAGACTAAATATGTATGACAAAGTTTGTTGTATAAATATCTCTCACAACCTCTCTGTATTTGTACTCTGTTTAATGGCACAGTGGAAGAGTTAGGAACATATCAAGGGAGTAAGCAGAACAGGTATAGAACATTTTGAATTTGGCCTGGGAATCCCTGTGTTGGTTTCTATCAGCTCTGAGTTTGACATTTTGACCTTGGGCATCAGCAGTTTGCAAATCAATTTTTGTTATAATTTAAAAAAGAATTAAAGAAACAAAATGGAAACTCTGCATATGGCCATCTTGTTATGACTGAGAGAAAGGAAGGCAGAAAGATAAACTAATGACAGTGGAAGAAAAAAAAAAGCTAACTTTTCACAGACTTCTAACCTAAGCTGTTTGCTGTGTTAAATTCCTCCCCCTTCACCCCCTCCCCACTGCTTTGCTGTGAGATGTTAATACTGTAGTAGGTGTTAAAAGGTCACCTGGATCCCTGTGAAAGAGGATAAGAGATAGACATACTGTGGGGTTCCATGCAGCTGCGGGAGATTGAAGGGAAAAAAAAAAAGAGATGAGAGAAGAAAAATGAACTATATGTCTTAAGAAATCTAAGAGTTGTTCAACATTGAGTTGTATATCAGTACAGACTTCTTTCCTCAGGGAAGGAAATGTTGAATGAGAGAGGAATGAGGTATAGCTTTAATCAGCTATTTCATGCTAACAGTATCTAATCTGAGATGAGCATTAGTAAGGGTTTGGCACCCTTCTCAGGTACCTCAGGCTAAGCAACGTGTCCAGTGCACACAACAGCAGCCTGCTGGCACATTCTTAGTTCTTATTCCCTAAAGAGAACATCCTGTAGAGAAGAAAAGGGGGAAGGTGACAAATTTTTTGGGCACACACCAAGCAGAGGCTTTGGTGTAGAACTGCTTCAGCCTATGTGAGTGCTATCCACAAGACTGAAACAAGAGCCACTGTCTGTGCACACTCATTTTGAAAGTTTGCACTCTGATATCAGAGATATGGGGCGATGAGTGACAGAGCACTGCCAATCCCAGTAGGCGGGGCAGAGGCTCCTCAGAAACATGCCCAAAACTCTCCTCTGGCATGCATGGGCTTTCCCAGTGGTTATTACCTGTATTCCTAGGAAAAAACAGACATAGGAAGGATTTCCAGGCTGCTATAGGAGTAGATGAAAAAAGCTTCCCTGAAAGTCTGTAATTGAAGTCAAAGCCATAAAGCTGTCCCTTAGAGTCACAGAATCACTGAAAGACTTGTGTTGGAAGGGACCTCAAATTGCATCAGGATCCAACTCTCCTACTGCAAGCAGGGCTGCTAAATACTAGATATTCAAATTGAGTTGAAATAATTAATTAAACAAAACACTTTTTTGGTGCAAAAGATACTTGTAAATTGCATTATTTTCAATGAAAACATATAAAACCATCAGTACTATCATTCAACTCCAACCAGAGGAAAGAGCTCAAGTCACAGGGAAGGGAAAAGTGTGACATGAGAGAATCAACTAAGCAGCCTGAGGAATCAGAATCTGTGCTATGAAATGGGTTGAAGATGCTTCCTCATCAGTTCTCACTGGGCTAAATGCTTCTTACTGCAACTAAATCAAGAAAATAGCTGTGACACTCAGGGAAAGCACAGAACAGTCATGGACTTCAGCAGGACATGAAACTTTGCGTACTGTTTGTACGTGAGCAGCAACATTGACAAAAACAATCCAGACCTGCAGAATTGTCCTACTTAAGCTAGACTAACTGGAAATTCAAAGTTAAAAACTGTTGTTTCAAGGACCTTTTGGACCTTGATAAGGACTAATGGATGAAGCATCAGGAAAAGATCTCAGTGATACACTTACACTTGTGGTTGTAACAGCAGTTGTAATTATATATCTGAAGATTAAGTTTGCTAGAAAAAATACCAAGAATGTACTATGCGTTTAGACAATGTGTATTACAGACCAAAGTATAAATATGTCTCAAAAGGTACAAAAGTAGGGAATAGAGGGGAAATGAGTTGTTATTGGAGGCAGAAATTCTAAACATAGTTCACCTTGAAAGTCTGCCAAACTCTAAACTTAGGAGAGACCCAGAGCATGTCCATGCCTGTATATACTGCATATGAGCGTCAAGATAGTTTGCATGGCCAAGATAAGAAGTATATCTTGAAATAGCATGCTTGCTGCTAAATCCGCAGTGCTGAGGCTCCACTGTAACCTTCAACATTACCCAGAGGCAGAACTGATCTCTGGTTGTGTGCACTGGCAGTTCCATGTCCAGATAACACTGAGAGGTCCAAAACCTTTCATGGAGCGTTCCCAAGGTGCAAGGGAAGGGCCAGGAACCAGAGGCAAGGTTACACAAATATGCACTCTAACTCATATGTATGGGAGAAGCTGAAGGCCCTGGAAAACTTTGACAGGAACAGTCCATGTTAAGTAGGCTTTTAAACTTCTTCCAGCTTTTTTACTTTGGATATGTATTGTCTTGTCTCAAGGGAAAAAAAAACAACAATGCTTAAATTGTTTCGAGCTATGTTGGACACTATATGAACCATTCCAGATGGAAATGTGAATTGTTTAACAAGAACTTTCCCATCTTCCTCAGTCTATGCAATTGAGGTGAAAAATGATTTCTTCGTAGTACGTTTACACAACTGCATTAGCCTGGGACAGAATAATAGCATCTGATGTTGTATCTGTACTGTGCTGATTAATCAAAAAAGGAGTGTCCCCCTTCCAAAAAGGTATACAAATTTTTTAATTGCTGAGTTCTCTAAAGGACTCACAGTCTTCTGCAGGTTTAGTCTTCTGCAGAAGTAACCCCACAGAGCTTACACGTTACAAGAAGAACACAATCAGTATGCAATGCGGGTGTAAAGCTGGTAGCCAGAGTGCTGCAGCTAGTAAGGGGCATTCAGGACCATAACACATTTAAAACCCCTCTCCTCTGTTAGCAGAGCTGGTGCACAAAAAGATGGGATGACCTATGTATGGACATATGCAATGGCTTTATAAAATGTGATGTTTTTAACTTGGTTTCTTCTTGATTTCTGTTCGGAATGTTGCTTGCTGTTGTTATGCTACTCTGAATCCTCTAAACGACTTTGAGGTGGTAATGTGTTGATGACAGCCATTTGCTGGGTTGAATTTAAATTTACCTTGTCCCACATCATTTAAGCTACAACAGACACTGACAGCCAGCGGTCACAGACAGAAAATGGAAATGGTGCAAAATCATTTCTCTCATTAAGTAAAAAGAACATTTGAGGGAGAACAACTCATTAAGATGAAATGCTACATTCAGAGCAATATAAATTAAATATGGTGTTGACATGCTGGTTGTGGGTAAGCAGACTACTTTTGTAACAACATTTATTGTTCTTGAAATGAGGCGGAAAGTTACCATACCACGGAAGCATGGAACTGCAAGAAAGGAATTGTCTCTTCGGTACACTGTTCTTTCTTTTCCTCTGTCTGGCAGATGATGAGCAATATCATTCACTTTAATGCAGATAACTGGGCTTGACCCTGTCAGACAAAAGGACATGTGGATTTATACTGGATTAAAATAACAGAATTCTGGAATAATTGAGGTCAGCAGAAATTTCTGAAAGTCTACTGGACCAATCTCTTCTCCAAGCTTACTCTGAAGTTTGGTCAGGGCACTGAGGTCCTGTCCAGAGGAGTTCTGAAGGCCCTCTGAATGACTGCTTGCAGTGTTTCATTTCTGTTACAGTACAATTTGTTCTTCTGACATCTTCTGCCTTTGCTGCATCATGACCATTTCCTTCACTTTAGCGGAGTATGCTTGAGAAAAGACTGGCTCCACCTTTTCCACATTCAGCTTCCATATTCAACTTCACCATTAGGAAGCTGAAGGCAAAGTAATTTGTTCCCCTCATTACATTTTTTGTCTACAGGTCAAAGCTGGGCTGATTTAACTATGTCAAGAGCACTAGTTCCCAGGGACAAATAGCAAAAAATAAAAATAAAAAAAATGCTTAGGGCTTACTGGGTTGCACAGAAGCTTCAGCTGCATCTCTTTTCCTGCCTCCACCACTCCACGCAGAAGTGATCTTGGTGCAGAGGCTGGCTGAGAGCCTGCAGCAGATTCCTGTGTCAGGGAACAACCTCATATGGCCCTGCAGAGCTCTCATGGGGGCTTTCTGTTGCTGAAGTGTGCAATGCAAGTTTAGTGGAGCTGAGGATCAGGCAAGATGCATGCTCACATGGACCTGAACATGTGCTTTTAATACAGAAATCATTTCATGACTATTGGAGTGCTCGGTTTTTACTTTAAGGAATGGTAAAAATCTGAAGCTCCCTTTGTCCTAGGCACATAAGGATTTGTAACATAGTGCATTAATACATAGATGTGAAAATTCTCAGTCCTTACAAAAGGATTCTGCTCTGTAGTACACCACACAAGTGAAGCTTTCAGCAGACCAGTAACACCACTACCTGTCCAGCACCTCCCCAGAGAAAAGCCAGTTATAGACATTCATTCACTCACCTTGCCTTGATGTGAATGCAGGCACCACAGTTCAGCTGCCTTCCCCTTTCACAATAACTTTTATTTGGGAATTGTCTGAATGATTGCATGGAGGCTCTGACACAGAGACAAAGCGTAGAAGAGACAAGAAAGAGATGTGGAGTGGTAGGGTGAAATGCTGACTAATAGGCTCTGTTCCTAGATGTTCTGTGGCTTTACTATGTGTATTCATCACTAACTTTCAACATAGGCTTATTATAGAGAAACTGGATGTCTCAAGGACTATATTTGGAATTGCTGAAGCAAGAAAATTCTAAAACTGCAATTGTAGCCTACTGAAACATCAAATTTGTGCTCTCTCTGATTAAAATTTCTTACATAAACTTGAGCTTCTTCAGCATGTGGAGCATTTTTCCTGTCTGTGCCTAATGTTTATACATTCAGTGCCTGTGGGAGATTAATACCATTTTCTTTTCCGAGACCACCCCCATTTAAATTGCAGTGTGCTCTTTTTCAGCATCTGTGCCCCCAAAATGGTTGTACTGTTTCCATCCCCAGCTGGTATAAATTTGCTGTAGTGAATGGGACTAAGGAGCTTATAAATTAAGGAGTTTATATATATATACACACATATATGTATATATGTATGTATAATATGCATACAACATCCGATATATTTATAAATAATATGAGAACCACCTGTATAATAGAGAAACAATCTTTTTTTTTGTGCGTGTGTTGGTGGGATTTCTTGTTGTTTTGTTTTCCGATAATAGATTTCTGTTGGCTGTGAATTCACTTCCTATGTACAACTGTGGAGTTTTCTGCAACAGAGAAGAATAGCATGCTTCTCTGATAGTGATGCCACAGTTGTGACTCAGATCTATTTATATTCAATCTTGTCTTCTGCCACCAATTTCAGACCTTAGCCTGCTCTTCCCTCTCCTCTTTCAGTTTGTCTCAGCACTGATTGTTCCACAAATGGCAATGTGAAGCTGTGTGTAGCACGATAGCAGACTGAATTAAAGAGCTTAATGAACTGCATATGCTGCTGAAGGCTTCCCTTGCTGCATCACGAAGCAAAAACTCTAGCAGATAAATTAAAAAAATTAAAAATCTATACTAGCAGAATTACAGGAAGGGTATTTTGAAGGAGGAAAAAAAAGATAGAAGGGGTGAATAAATGACTTCAGGCTTTAGTCTGAATAAGCAAATGAAATATTCAAGTCATTCTGCAGACTTCTGCAGCTGTAGATTAGGAATGTACACTGAGGCCAGCCAGCACGTTTCTGGCTGAAGTAGCAAAGTAAAGAAGACATTGTTCCTAAATATATTCTTTTTCAGCAGTAATGCATACCACAAAATATTAGATCTGTGAAATGAGAGCTGCAGAAAGACTTAAAGGATACTGTGAAATGCAAAATGGTACATCCTCTATAACTCCAGCTGCTCTAGTGTTATGGCATCCCTAACATGAAGATGATAACCCACAGCAGTTCTGCCACAGTGAACCTCTTTCTGTGGGTGGTGTGCTCCCTTCCAAAAGGTTTTCAGAGGGTCAGGATTACAGTGAGGCTTGCAGTTTAGTTCTGCAAGCAGTACTGTGTGCTATCAAAATGACTTTTAAAACTCACTCATTTGTATGCATTTCATCCATACTTTCTGGTGAATCCCGGTTGCTCTTCTGTACACTGTAAGACACAGGATGCTAGGAGAGCCTTACCTTCAGTTTATTTACTTGTCACTGAATGGCACCCTAGCAGTTATGATTGTTTCTGGAGGATTTGTCTCCAGTAATATCACTCTGCATGGCCATGGGACACGATGAATGGCACAAGGTAACAAAGCCATGTGACATGGTCCTGCCCCAGCCCAGATGGGACCAGGGCACTGCTGGCATATCCAGGGCTAGATGGACAAGAAGGGTCTCTGTAGATTGGCTGCAAAATCATTCTCTGGTGACCTTGATGCTGGAAAAGCTCAGCTGCCCAGATTTGCAAACAAAGTAAACGACAATCCTTTCTACTTACATTAAACTTCAATTTACCAATGCTTATTCTCAGCCTGGAGGAACAAAATGACTCTTTTACCAGAGAAAAGAGAGCAGAAAACACCAGTGTGATTGTTTTCATAAATAATGAAAGAAAATCCTCCATCAGACACTCAGCAGTGAGCAACTGAGGTTTTCATTTGAAGCAGCAGAATATTCAATCAGTGATTTAATCACTATAGGAGACCTATGGAGTCTGCCACAGACACAAATAAAAATGCAGTCAGCGCACACAGGAGGCGACACAGAGGAAACAGATAAAGCAGAACTAGTTATTTTTAACAGTCATTAATATTGCAAGAGGAGCTGTGACAAAAGCAGCAGCTTTAGAGTTCTGGATAGTGTTCTCATTAATGCCAGCAAAATATTATTCAATGAGATATGTCACATCAAGAATAACAGAAAATGAAGGCAAGAACAGACATTATAATAAGACTAACACCAATTATATATATATATATTATTGTGAGATTTTGAACAAAATCTTGACTTAATACAAATAACAGATCCTGCCTTTACTGCATGCTTCAGCCTTTTAGCTACAGGAAAGTATAAACAATTCCAAGAAGAAGAGAGATTTTACTCAGACAGCAAGACAAGCTGTTGAGCATATACTCATCATAAAACCACATTTATTTTATGTCAATGGTTGTGGTGATAAATAGATTACCAAAGATGCATTAGGAGATACTTGACTGCAAATCATAGTGGAAGAACAAGATTCCCATAATCTCTTACTTGTGCTCTGTTGAAGTGGTTGTTCAAAAGTTCAGTTGATAATTTGTATATAACACTGAACACACCTCAAGCTGTTTACTTTCTGTGAATGTGGAGAGGAAAAGATGTAAGTAAAACCATGCAAACTGGAGATACTTTAAAATCCTGAGATGTTCCTGTGAATTATATCAACTGGGGCATTAACATTTTACTCAGAAAAATTAACAAAGAAGTGGTGTAGCCTTCCCTAGCTTTTGTGTTTCCTGTGATAAACTTTAACAACTCACTGTTGAAATGGATAAAATAAAACCTTACAGATGGTGAAATCATTTTCATAGAAGAGCTGGACTTCCACTAAGAACTACTTATTTAACTAAGGTTTATTGGTCAATCGATCTGCTATTTTTCTATCATAAAATAACTTTTCATAACAGAAGCATTTGATATTCCTTTCTTCCATGCCACCATTTATATTTGCAATACATTTTTCCAATCACTTGTGATAACATATTTAATTCACATCACCAGAATACCAGAAAAAATAAAGCATCTTATCCGATAATCTCTGCTGCATAACTCAAGTTATAATTCAGCTGTAAATAACTTAATAGTCACATTATATTTGTTCATGAACAATATATTGATTAAAAGATCATGGTAGTCATCAGTGAATATTAATTTATGGGCTACCTGCAAACAAACAGACAAGACTAATTAATTAAGTTTGTTTATCTCTTGGATGACTCTCAACTCGAGTAATCTGCATTCTTGCTATAAAAGAAAACAGTTTGACAGACAACCTGGTAATTTCAGGCAGCCCCTGAAAGAACAACAACTGATGATGTACTCCGCATGACATGAAAATTGTAATACATAATAAATGTGGCACTTTAAAAAACAAAAACAAACAAACAAACAAAAAAACAGCAAATCACTGCTTTTGAATGAAGCAGTCCTTCTCCCAGGTTCTCATTCCTGAGATGAATTAACCTTTATTAGCATGAGTATTCGTGTGGTCACTCAGATTGCCTTCATTTCTCCAGAGTGAAGGCATCCTCCTACTTAATTCAAAGGAATTTTTCTCCATAATTTTTATTCCTTAATTTATTCTTCAATTTTTATTAAATAAAATAAAATTGATCCTTGCAGAAAAGGAATAAAAATACGTACTGACAGTTATCAGGCAGACCAAAATTTCAGACTGATTGTTATTATTTTTCTGCTTTCAGAAGTTGTTTGTTTTCTTTTAATGAGGAAAAGAAATTATAAAAAAACTAGGCATTCTGAAAATGAAGTCACCAGAAGACCTTGTTCTACACCCTCCAAACTCCTATATAGTGATTTTCCCAGCAGCTTCACCTGAAACCTGCAGCAACTCTTCTCATTGTACTGTTCCAGTAGAGCAGGAAGGATATTTCACAGAACAAAACTTTGTAGCTTTCAGGATACACAGTGATCTTTGTGAATATTTGTACACTGTAACATTGTGAAACCCAGTGTTTTCTTCTACATGCCAGTCTGCTGAGTGGTACAAGAGCAGTGGAAATCTGGTCGTTCACATGGCTCCTGCTAAGCAAACAGCACAGCACTAGCCAGACCTAGGGCTACCTGAGGTCTTCCACCTCTGACATTGCCATCAACTCTTTTCGTTTGGCTGTCTTTAAGCAGTACAGAGATCAGATGACTTGATGAATTTCAGATATTGCGTTTCTATGCTCTGGATACTAAAGAAGATGTTATTTACCTAGTCTTAAACAGTAATATGCTCACAGAAGAACGGAACATTTGGATAACATTAGCTCACTGTGGCCTATTTTTTAATGATCTAGTAATGCAAATGAGCGGCAGTGTTAACGTAGCCAGTTTCCTACCGGGTACATGAGATCTTCCTACTTCACCTCACTGGCGTACCAGCAGAGGGTGGAGCCAGGCAGAAGGGGTCGTAGCCAAACCTCTACCTATCTTTCACAGCTTCTCCAAGTGTGAATAGTCCCAGAAGACACAGGCAGGTGGGCATAATTTACAATAGCCCCAAGGCAATATATAATTATTCCAGAGGACAGCCTAGACTCCAGACACTGCTAAAATCAAAAAAGTAAAAAGCTAACAGTCAGATACCTTTTCCTTTTCACTTGTACTTAAGAAATGTCAGCTGGAGATTAATTATTTTTATGTAATTATACTATGTTTTGAAGTGATGATCTTGTAGTCAGGAGACACTAAGGTGAAATTGAAAATAAATCAAAACAATCTTGTTATTTACATCCCTGATTCAATAACAAGGCTATAAATGACATCAAAGAAATCAGAAAATGCAGAGCACTAATATCTAAGTAATAAATTATCTCCATGTAGTATTAGTTTCTGTGAGTTTCTCTATAGAGATAGATTTGAGGAAGGCTTGTCTTTTCCAGTTGTATTTTTTTTTTTTTTAACTTACGTGGAAGCTAGATTTAATTCACTTAGAAATAAAAGTGGCAATGAGCATATAAAATTTTTGAAAAAGAAATGAACAGTTAAGGAGAGGAGTCAGACTTATAAGATAATTGGTAATTTCAAAATTCCGAGAAATAAAAATAGGAAATAACAACCCCCTTGAAAAAAAATTCAACTCTAATTAAAATGAACAGTTGTCTGTCTCTCAAAATCAGGTCACTATAGTATCTATCCACAAATTACTGACAGAGAAAACAACTGAAGGAAATGAAGTCCAGTTAAGTCATTGCCAATATGAAGCCATTGCACAGAATAAATCACAGCAGTTAGAGGCAGAACCAAACTATTTGGTGATCTGCCCTATGTCCCAGCAGTGGACAAATCTACATGTTAGGTGACTCTAGGCACAACAACTCCCAGTGCTTCTTTTCCAAGTCTACGACTAGTTAAAGCACTCCAGTAGGAAACACTTACTTCTGCATGGTCAGCTTTGGTAAAAATCATTTTGCTAGCCATACATATATTCAGTTGTATTATTATGAGTATTCCACACTCCCATTTAAGCGGCAAACACGGAGTTATGAAGACATTCCTTAGAGACATTCTAACAAATTATATTCATCTTCTGAGTTTGATTTTTAATCCAAGTGAAATAAAATCTCATGCAGATGTTATTAAACTAGATTCCTACAGCAGAGATGCTAGTGTCTTATCTGACTAAATATTTCAACTGACTACCTGTTGGCATCACCCATAGCCTACCCCTGATTGGAGAGGGAAAGCAGATCTAGTGATCTTGTGATTAAGAGAGATGATTATTTTCACTGGTTTTACACTCATGTAATTCACTTTATGATGCACTTCATCTGTAACGCTGAGTCTTCGTGCTTCTTTACAGCTCCAAGTTTTAAGATGAAGAACATTGCCAATTTACTTGTGAGCACCTTCCCAAATGAATCAGAAACAGAAGTAAATCTTAAGTGTTAAGCCAAAGGGAGTCTAATGAACTGTCACAGAGTAAGGCACATTTAGAGCCTGGGGACTTTGACTGTAACTGTCATGGGATCAGTGCTAGAGGAAGAACAAAGGAAATATCCGCTTCCCAAACTAAATCCTAATCCCATCCCTAAAGCAAAGGTGAATGTCCTATTCACATCAGTCCAGTTCGAAACAGTCACGTAAGAAAGAGGCTTCATATCAAAGTTTAGATACTAATACAGATACACTAACTTATCTCATCTATCTGCAATGTGCATATTGAATACCAACTCCTCACCTCCTCACTGTTAAGCCAAACTAGAAAACTAGAAGAAACTGGTGAGGTTAGGATTTTTTTGTTTGCTTTGGGTTAATTTTGATGGTAGTTCTTTCATGGGGTTTTGTTTGTTTGTTTGTTGGTTGGTTGGTTGGTTGGCTGGTTGGTTGATTGGTTGGTTTTTCTTACTTTGAAAAACAACCTATGCTTGCAGTGTGATGATTGGTGGCTTGGGTAGTATTGTTTTAATTGGGCATATGTTAAAGCAACAGTCATTCCTAATAAAATCAAATGATAATTCATTTAGCTCTGCTTAAGTACTTGTCCAGTTTCCAGACAATAGAGTATTATGTAGTAGGGTGATATGCTATTTAAGGAAATACTTCCCATATCTCTTCTAAATAAATTGCTTAAATTTAACGGTATCCTAATAAGCAAAATAGAATCTCGTGACTCACTTTCTTGATATCCTTTAGTTCTTTAGTTTATATTTCTCCTCTCCAAATATAATTGATACTTTTAATTACTTCTAACATAGAAGACCCCTGTGTCTTTAATCATGCTCATTTCTGCAGCTGCTTAAAATTCTCCTTTTTTTTTTTCCAGTCACAGGGCATGACTGAAATTATAATGCTGTCTGAGAAATGGTTATGTGCCACAGTTTTATCAAATGTAACGACATTCGTTTCTCAGATAGCCCATCCGGCTTTCTGACCATTGTTACGCATTCAGCAAAGGTGTTCTTAAAAATCCACAATACCATCGTGAACATCACAGAAACTGAATAATGGACTTTTCCAGGGTAGGCACTGACCTGTTTTCTCACCTTGAACGTGATCATATTGGTTGAGGAATACTGCTGAAATAATTGCTTGATCTGTACTCAATTTTGAATAAAATTGCACAGACATTCCTATCAGCTTTGCTTCATTCACAAAGACTATATACACCAGTGAATTCTACAAATAATGCAAAAGATTTTTGCCTCAGAGTCACTAAAGAAGCTTATGATTAAATAAGACTGCTTTTGAATTATTTTTCTAAATGTCCCTTTCTTTGTAAGTACAATGAATTGCTGGATGATGCATTAAGAATCCTCAGAGAATCACACTGAGTAAGATCACACTTAACAACTGGTTTAGGCAGGTTTATCCACTGCCAGTCAAAGGGAGAAATCCGATAAGATGCCAGCCACAGTCCTTGCAAATATCTGTGAGGATATTTTAAATTACAATGTATTTTGTCCCTAGCCTAAATGAATAGATGGCGTACGTTTGTCATTAGAGATGATGCTCCACAGTCACTGTAACAAGTGAAGAAATGGTAATAAGCTCCCCTTGGGGTGACTGAGGATTGTGGAAGTGACTTGTGTGATCTCAGCCCTCTTTAACTGGAAGAAACAAGACCCAGCACTTCACAATCCTTATGGGCAGACAAAGATACTAGAAAGAGATGGTTCAACGAAGCTGATTTAATTTCTTGATCTTGTTAGCTTGGAAATCGCCTTGCACTGTTTTGCTTTATGAGAAATTTTAGGATGCCTGGCAACAGAGTAACTGTTGTACATCCATCCAGTGTGGGGAAACTCCTGCCTGGGGGCCTGCCATTTTAGCCTACTGTTCCCTTTGACCAACAAATTACAGACAAGTCAATCTAAACCCACCTATTCTTTTTCTGTCAATTACATTAATCTATTAGACAGTCATTGTTTCTGCTTGATTCAGCTACAAGATCTTGAAGTCAAGGAAGTCTAGTGTAAGCATAGAACATGTCTGGTCACCACATTGCTATATTATCTTTACATTACTCAAAAACTATTTTCCATCTCTTTCCAAGCATCAGATTTCGTATGAGTATGGAGTCAAAGAATTGTGCACTGTCTGCATTCATGCACAAGGGTCCTACAAGTTAATGGGTAGCCAAGTTTTTCAAAGCAGCCTTCAAAACGAAAAGTGCTAGATCAGTGACTAAACAACTTGCAAGACACCTATACAACCTGCTAGAAATCTGACAAAAAATCTGCATTATAAGAGTTGTTTTATAACAGATTTGAGGCCTATAGGTCCCATTTCTAGGGGCAGCAACACTTTATTTAACTCTTTGACCTACAGTGTTAATGTAGATATTAAGGCCAATAATGAACTAATATATCTGGGGCCATATATCTAGAATTTAGATAACATTAAGCCACTGTATTCTCAACTTAAGAATTACTAAAGGATAGTAGTAATTCAGGAATTTCATTTTTTTAATACACAGTAAAATCCATGATCCATATATTTCATGCCAGGTGTCAGAGTTTGCCTGAGGCCTCAGTTATCTTGATGACCACTGATCTTCATAGGATGAAAATTCAGTACAATATGCAGCAGTTACTGTCCCTTAACTGAACCAAATAACACATCTATTTCTGAGGATGAATATTTCAGTTATATTATACAGTAGCAATAAGATTTCCAAACAAATCGTATTAGGGGCTTGCTGCCCTAAGATAAATAAAAACGTAGTAAGAGAGAGTTCCTGTCACCACCCAATTAAACAAGTGAAACAAAGTACAACTTCTCAAGAAGAAAAACTAGCACAAAGAAGCCTCATTAAAGATGTCACAGATTTTTGGTGTAGGTGCTACAGGCAGGAGACCAGCAACCCAGTCCAGTGCCTACCGTATAGACTTCAGTCATGCTTCTTCCCTTAAGACAACTGATTACGCTTATACCAATTGCTCCAACATTTATTGTCTACAGTAACAACCAACTTGAGTCCCTCCTTCATTTTTCTATCCTTTTTACCTGCTATTTGTAACATCTGTTCACTCATAGCTCATGAAACTATACATAAGAGAGAAGGATGAAGGGAAGAAGCAGCTTGGTTGGCAGAAAGGACTGTGCAGAAATAGAAATAATGGACTTGAAGACAGGAGGAAGAAATAGGAAGATATTCAGTTAAAGTTTTATTGTTTCGGGAGTTGGGATAGAAAGAGGTTGAAACCCAAAACAAAATTCAACTGGCAATGATCATTAGTAACCAAAATCAGTAACTGCTTTTGCCAGTGGGTTTCAATATTAGTAAGACATCATACCTTAGACTCGCTTACAGAATAGCCATAAAGAACATCTACTTTTGACTATGATTTCGTATTTCTTACTGCTTAACCGTTCTCTTACAACTGTGTCTAAAAAACAAGTACTCGAGTGACATTAGACATTAACAATGCAAGAACAAAAGAGTATGTAGTGGACTCGCTCTCCCTTACAGTTAGAACATCTGCATGTCCACTTGGTTCTTTGGTTTGAATGAAGTTGGTCTGGTGCAGATGGCTGCACCCATAATTAATCCCAAATAGGTACAGTAGGGAAGAGAAGAAATGTTTCTTTAGAATGTTTTATTAGCACAGTGCCCATTAAAATCTGTAGTTATTGCACTATGTACAAGTCGAATTTTGCAGTTTTTGTAAATAATTTGGGAACGTAGAACATTTCATTTTTCTGTTTACACACTGCAGAATAGCCAGCAGTCAGACATGGAGAGAATTCATACTGCAGAATTAGTTGTTTCTCTGTGTGACAACACTTTACATAGTTCCTGTATTCAGGAATGTGTACTATGTCTGTGTAGATACAGGCACAATTCTTAACAAATAACCTACTTTCTCTACTTTACAACCATCTGTTGTGGTCATGTGGATTTGACTGAAATACTGAAATTTCCTTTTTCTGAAGGTAATTTTTGTTCCTGCTGAAAGACCATAGCGAAAAATACCCTCTAACAGATTATTTCTTGTCCCTGAGTTGTAGATGTCACATATTTATTGTAGGAAATGAGAGTAATTGCCAGCTTTTAAATTCTGATTTCAAGCACCACAAGTTTCATACAGCTGCTGAGTAGTCAAAGCTTTTGTGACTTCAGATCTCTGCTTCACAGGCTCATGCAGTAGGGATTCTTATTTGGCAAGAGTTTAACTTTTACATCACAAAAAGACAAAAACACAATAATACATTTTCTCTTCTTATTTATGATGTTGTTTGGGGTGCTGGGGATATGTCTGCCATTAATTCAAGGAACTAATGGAATTATGCAGGCTTCAAACTTCTCCAGACATAACACCAAATACACGCCCTTTGTATTTTAATCAGAAAAAAAGTGCAGTAGTACCAGCCAGCGTACTGCTGTTTCAAAACTCTTCTGTGTGGTAAGAAATGGCAGCATTTACTGAACAGATAATAGTACAATGGATTCAGTAACAAAAAGTAAGCTCCCATTCTGTTTTCAGTAATTCAAATACAATCAGAAATTTTTATTGGTGCAGGAAATTCTTTATGAGACTTGTCTCATTCTAAACTAATTATTGCTGAATTGACACTCCCCCATCAGTTCCTTCCTCACACTCCATTTCAGACAATTACGGTGTCTGTAGCAAAAATAGATTGCCTAAAATGACGGTAAAAACGACCCCTTTAAGAGAAAATGACTTGGCAAATTCTGCTCTTTTGGGTATTAAAAGCCCTCATTTTTCAGGAACCACTATTGCACAGTACATTAAACTACCCATTGGAATTTTTTGACAAGCTCAGTGCTTGGGAATGGTTTAGGACTGACACTCCTAAGTAGTTTTGCATGTGATAATGGGAATGGGAATGTCATCTGATTTGCCATCTTAATTTTGACATAGGCATCCAAAGTAACAGTCATTGTAAAAATAAAAAAATAAAAAATGTAACAGTCTCTTGTTGGACATCCATACTCTGGTTTTCCCATGAAAACGATCCATTTCACACACAGGTGGCTGCCTTTTTTCCACACCATGTTTCACAGTTACTTAGCTATAAAGGATTTCTGATGCATCCAGTCTAACGAGAATTTGATGGGAAAGAGTAAGCATGGCAAAGTTTACTGTATTTAGCCAGACAACATGTTTAGGCAAAGGTGAAATGCCAACAGCTTCATTAATGTGATGAATAAGTATAGTATGTTCCTGGAATCACAGAATGGTTTGGGATGGAAGAGACCCTTAAGATCAATTAGTTCCAACCCCCCTGCTATAGGCAGGGACGCGTCCCACTAGACTGGGTTGCTCAAATCCACATCCAGCTTGGCTTCAAATCTTTCCAGGGAGGAAGCATTCACAGTCTCACAGGGCAACCCACTCCAGAGTCTCACCACCTTCATGGTAAAGAATTCCTTCCTAGTATCTAGACTAAACCTCCCCTCTTCCAGTTTAAAATCATTTCCCCTTGTTCTGTCACTACATGTCCTTATTAAAAAAAAAAAAAAATTCTCTGGTTTTGATAGAAAAAAAGACTGTTTTAGGAGTTGAACAACAATATCTTGTCTCTTAACAGCTGGATATAGGACACATTTAACCTCAACACTGACATTCAAGGCTATCTTGGGCTTTCTAGAATTTAAAACATTTAGCAGATTTTCTGTTACATATACAGCCTTTCTGACACTGGTATTGCTGCTGTACAGAAACATTCAAGTATCTAAGTCTCTTGGTAAGAAATGCTGTCACCTATATTATACAGCTTGTCTTCCTTTTGACAGATTACATGCTACAGTGAAACATGCTTCTTGTCCATATAATTTAGCTACGTATTTGAGCAATGATTATTATATGCATTGCATTTTAAATTATCTTCCATTATGTTTCATTTTCTGTACAGATTTCAGTTGGCATTTGCAAGACAGACAGAAAATTACAGCAATTATTGAAAACTATTGTGATATATAAAAGCAATGTACTTCCCTCCTCCTATCAATTTTCTTTGTACTGCTACTTCAGCACCTAAGATAAACTATATTTTTCCACTTTAACTATTTACTGCACAGAGAGAATTCTACTTATCTTAGTAGTTTTGGTAGCAAATACAGTCAACATTAATTCTGAATTTAATTATGCTTTTTATGGAGTCTTTTAATTAGACAGGAATTTGTTAAACGTATATGCACATTCACATATATTTCCACAAGTGTAACAGTCAATTCTTAATTCCTTAAAAACATAATCAATTTTTAATTTCATTATTGCTTTTCTGGCTCTGATTGAGGAGATTTTAACAATAATTTCTTTGGCGAATCTTTTTTATTACTTCATTTATCTTAATGGCAAGGACCTGTCCCATAAACTCATCTATCCATGGTTAGTTTTACATTCATGAGTAGTTTCTCATGATCCTTTGGGTATACTCACACGCAGAAAGTTAAGCATTTGTGTGTTTATATAAGAACAAGGTCTTATTTTGCCTAGGCTCTCTTAAATACAGAGCACTAAGACTTCATTGTGTTCTTTTAAGGGGAGAAACAATTTAAAAGTGCTTTAAAAAGAGGATTAATGTTTTTCATAGCATGCATAAATAATAGTAATAATTTTCTTTACGTATGTTTAAAGTAAAATTTGTAATACAAATCTCTACACTATAGCATAAAAAATCTGTGTATTTCTGTGATTTAAATTGAATCTGGCATTGCAAATGGCAGGAATTTTAATTACTTAAAATACTGTCTATATTATGACCTGACATAATAGTACGAGAGAATGCTGTTTGATTATAATTCAGTTTTACATGTGTGTATTTTTTTCTTTATTATGCTAAGAAAAGCAAATACATACATATTATTGTCACAAGAAGGTGTCTTATACCAGTTGCTGGAAAACAAACATAAAAAATTAACTGTGTTAAAATTTTAAAATAAAACAGCATAATTCCTAGTTAAAACCTTGTCACGTTGTATCCAATACAACAGCTACTGGAAGACGTATAAGAAAGAGAGGGGTACTGGGCTATGCTCTGTCATGTTACAAAGTAGGAGACGTACAATAAGCAGGTCTCTTATTATTCACCTTCCCCTTCAGTTGTGGTTTTCTTGCTGTCCTGTCCCATTTTTTATTTCCCAAGTTTTAACTTTGAAAAAGGACACCAGTAACACATATGAACCACAGTTCAGTCGTAAGCTTAGTTTGAAATAGCCAAGTGCCACAGTTGTCTGCTTGATATCAATGTAGGTACCGTTACTGTCTGACCAGCATCCTCACAGGAGCTTATCGGAGACATGGAAGGTGGATGTAGCGATAGCAAACAGCAACATTGTGAGCAGGTGAACAGCAAAATGAGAGCAACAAGTCAAATGCAATGGTGTTGAATATTGTAATCTCCACTAATTCCACTTCATTATTTTGACTCAATTTGAGGTGCAAGTTATGATACTTATATCATGGGGCTTGCTCCAACACACCTTTCAATGTTTTAGACACCTTGCCCTACTTCTATCTTGATTCCTTCTGCAGTATTTTGCACAACATGCTGACAATAGTTACTTATGATAGTAGCTGCTGATTAGTGTCTTAGCAATTTTTAGCATTAAACATGGCTTTCTCATTGTTTATGGTGAAAGGTGAACAAAACAATTCCAGGAAGATAAATCTTATGGTTTAGGAATTGGCTTAACTGAGCTATTCTCTTTCCTACACCCCTCTTCATCATGCAAGAAAACAACCCCAAATATTCATGCAGCTTTAAATGGTTACTATTCCAGGAACACTGTGGTGCTTTAGGTATCAGATGGAGCACATCAACCCCAAAATGGCAAAGATGCCACTGATTTCTTCTCCTTCATTTGCTGGAGGAGTGAACACCCCTGGAGCTGGTCCAGCTTTACTTCTGGGGTCCCTCTCATTTACATGACCACACAGGCCAACTTTACAACACCTCACATATTATTTGGATACGGACAGACACAGAGTATGGATGGTTATTACTGAGTATAACCAGAGAAGCATATGTCACAGGCTTAAAAATTATGGCTTAAAAATAAATTTATATTTATGTCAGCTGTAGTTGCCATGGGTAAGTCTAAATGGTGCTTTTTTTCTCTTTTAAACAAACAGTGCTTTAAGTTGTGTGAACTCAAATTCAGAAACCACCCACTCTGCACTGTATTTTTTTAAATTTTTATATGAAGTACCATTAACAGCAAGGTACAGCATGGCATACACACAACCAGACAGTGCTGGGAAGGCTAATCTACCAGTGTCCTGCATCTGTCATTCATAAAGGAAGTTATCTACCCAGTACACATGAATTTAGGTTACTATAGTAACACTGCGCTTTTATTTTTCTTCAGGTTTATTATGTAGAAGCCAAGGAGTATGTTCAGACACTGAGTGCATTCATAAACCCTAGAAATGTCTTGTGACTGCCTCCTTGATGGCCCTTTAATAGACTTCTTCACTGCTAAAGACTGAAGCCTGGAAACTAAAAGCAGGCAGCCCTCATAACAATAATATAAAACCATAGTCCAGGCTTGTACCTATGGCTCAGCAAATAAACCCACAAAGATGATGTAAAAAAAAAACAACAAAAAACAACCCAAAATAATTAAATCACTGTTGCCTTTTTCCAAGAGTAAACTCAAGGGTCATAGTCCTATGGACAGGACTTTCTCTGAGCCAACAGAAAGAAGCAATACTGAGGAGCTCAGAAACATGGAGTAACACATGCTTCTTGTTACAGAGGGGGTTCTCATCTCTCATGTTACTTGTTCTTACAGATTACCCTGTGCAATGGGCTCATTACAAAAGGAATACAGAGATCCCAGTCTGCCAAATGCTGGGGAACCACATCACAGAAAGGGTTAAAGGGCCTGGGATGACACAAAGCATCCATCTTTTGAGACTCATTTCTTTTCAATTCTCCTTAAGCACCATTCAATTTTAAAACTGAAACTTTTTATGTAGCTTCAGGGCATCATAGACAAGACAAAGAGAAAGCAGTGGTGCTCCAAGATTGCATGGTTCTTACCAGGAAAGTTATGAAGTGCGAGACCTAAGAATATATGCATAGTCTATTTAAAGCATTGTTATATTTTCTCATTCATTCATTTCCTCTGGGAGCTCACTGCGTTGTGATTGCATGCAGGAGCAAGTCTTCAATCTCATGGCCCTGTGGTTACAGGAAAAAAGCAGCTTAGGATTGTATTCTAGTTTTATGTAGCTGTACAGCAACACTTTGGGCACCCTGAAATTAAAGGAAAAAAACAAACTGAACTTTGTTTGCTTTGCCACAGTGAACTGCTTTGTGGCAGGGATGAAGAATGATCCATGTTTAAGGAACTAGCGGTACACTTGGGGATGAAAGTTTGGTTCCTGAATATTGCAGGAGGTTTTTTTATTTCCATAAGTAGGACTGTCAAAAGTAACTAATGATTTCATCTTCCTCCAGATCAGGTTGCCTAATTGAAGACAATTTAATGGACAATAATGGATTTAATGGACAATTTCCTGGATTTTCCAGGAAACTGAGTATCAATATTTGCCCAAATAAAGTCTCTTTGTCTTCAGTTTGAGCAGTCCGGATTTCCTCATAACATTCCTACGTGCTTTCTGGAAATCTAGCCCAATATCTCTAGGGCTCAGTTGCCTATCTATATTGAGAGAATACTCACCATATTTTCCCCACCCTTGATCTTTCTTTCATTTTTATCTTTTAAACTGCAAATCCCATTTAATGTGTCAGTGTGCAGTGTCTGCTACTGAGTTCTCAAATCCCAACTGAGGATTTTCGCTGTTACTAAAGTGCAGATGTCTCAGTATCAAAATTGTGCACTTTCAGATGTATGTTTTCCAGTGCTTTATACAGAAAAAAATCCTGGACACCTGCATCCAATTTAGTGTGGGCTAGTTAACATACAGAAAGCAGCTGGAGTGCCTTAGAAGACTTTCCTTGCCATGATGTTGTGGCTTCTGTGAGATTCCCTTCTCTACCCTTCCTATTGCTGCCATGGGTTGGGCTGCATGCAGAGACAACAGCTAGAACTGAAGCAGATATGTGGATTCCATCGGCCCCATCTCACATGGGCCAGTTATGTGTCAGGGAACAAACAGCCCCCGCAGGAGATTAGCAGATGACTGCAGCCCTCACATTTCTGCTATACTCTCCTGTAGTCAGGACACCACAAAAAGCACTCTGAAAAGCACTGATCTCCTTTAGCATTCTTCATTAAAACAGAAATCCAATCAGCTGAAATATGCTATGCTTTAACAAAATCAAAATGACTGAAAGAAAATAAAACAGCATCTCAACCTGACCTGAAGAAAGCATAGTTCAGCTGGTGTAGACATTTAAAGATCATAGAGTCCAACTTCAGCAGAAATAACACTATTTATTTAATGGTAATTTATCATGATCATTAATATTAGTTCTAATTCAGATGAGGTAAAGACAGAAGATCTCCACATTCATTTTAACTCCAGTTGTTACACAATCCAGGCTGTTAATCTTTGGTAAAAAATCTAAACAGTCCACAAGCTTTATTGCAAAGTGTTAAAAACCAAACAGTCTTCATCTACTGACTTTTGATTTCTGCTCTGAAATGTAAAGCTTTACAGCATCTTTGTTTAAACTATCCAAGTTTAGAGAGCACTTAAATTCAGCCTTGTACTGACCTTGTTGAACAAACTGTAATTTTTTTTGGCACCAAAACCTCTGGCTTCAGGCTGCTGCTGGTTGTGTGCTGTGTTGTTTTTTTTCAGAGACATCTCTTGCACTTCCCAGATAACAGCAAAAGACTGTTTCCTCTTCACATCTAGACACTTTGCCAAGAGTTCATTCTTGAGTAAGTAGTACAATGAATTATCTCTTCCATACAGAAGGGCAGCCACAGAGCAATCCACAGGTAAAACAGGAGCTTTTAGAGCTATGGAAATATATGGGAGGCTTGGAAGTTCTGTCTCGTTAAGAAGAGAAAAATGTGACCTTCTCAACACCACAAGAGATCATACTATGTGTACATGCAGACATCTGCTTGACTATATGTAAACGCCTCCTCTGGAAAAGAGTGAAATTAGAATGTGAGCCCCAGGAAGTTTTAGTATTTCAACATTTTATTGATTCCAGAATAGGAAGAAGCTGAAACAATGATCTTGCTTGTCCTCTTCAGTGTAATGCTGACCTCACTCAACATGAGCACCTAGACTTACCCTGGCAGTATTTTTGAGAAGAAAACGGAAACCTAATGGAGTCTTGTAGTGAAAATGTCCTTTCCTTTGAGGAAAAAAACCCAACAAACTGTCATCCACTAATTTAAGCGTTACTTTTAACTGCCTTCCACAGAGTACGTCTTGAAGTATATACCTGTGTTCCTGCATTCTTGAATGGTTTTCCATCATTTTTGCTTTGCCTGTGACATATTTGCTTTTTCTTGTTTGTTTGTTTGTTTTTCTTTTTGTTTTAAATAAGCACAACCACTAACTAGAATCATCTTAAACTTTCCCCCTCAATATCTTCTCTCAGGTCTTCTGGGCTCATTGATCTCATTCAAAGCCACCTCCGAGCTTCAAAAAAATTAAAATACTTGAAATGAAGGATGAATGTGTCACTGAGATATCAGTGTTTGACACTATTACTGCTTGCTGGTGGGCGTGGTGATGCTGCTTTCAGACACTTTCCCCCGCAAAGTATGAACTGTGGCAAAACCAACTCCTGCAATGGAACACAAAAAAGGGATGAGAGGGATGGAGAACTTGAGCTAGAATAGAACAGTTCAGTTGGAAGGAAGCTACAGAGAGCATTGAGTTCAACCATACTTGTGAATATAATGAAGCTTAGTGACAGAAAACCAACCACACATTTTTATTAGCAGGAAAATCCTTACATTATTCCTTGTGTGCAAATCAATGTACAAGGTACAATTATGACCTTATTTCAATCTTTTACTTCAAAAAATCTATGTTTCTAGAAAGGCTTTCTTAAACTAAGCACTTAGCACTACAGAAAATGGGAAATGTGTTATTTGACAGCAGATTCTTGGTTTTTATCTTCAAGAATGAAAACTTCTTTCCAGAAAGATGCCAAGATATTTTTATCCCTGAAATGGAAACAAATACTTGTGCTTTTCCTCAGAAGACCAGTATTACAGAAATGGAGATGGAATATATAGAATATACTCTTCCATCTATTTGTCTTTTTCTTCGCATATATATACACACATCTGAACATAAACATGATAATAAGCATGTATATAAGTTATATAACAATACATGTACTACCGGATTGCTAGTTAGAATAAAGGCTGGTGTAACAGCTATAATCATATGGCAAATGCTAGCATAACAAAAGTTTGAACTGCAAGGTTTCTAAAAGCCTGGTCTTCAGAACTACTGAGATGGTGGCATTTTGCAAGGCCAATTTACAGACAAGTATCATTTTTATTTTCTCAAGTTGTATTCTGCTATCACTCTGGCTACCCAGGTGTCATACATTCATGAATTCAGAAAGAGCTCAGAAATAAACATGATGAGATTCTTGCAATCCTTCACTAAAAGCAATTGCCATTTCTGAGGTCTGGTAGACAGCTAAAGTTTAAAAAAAAAAAGAATTCAGTCACAGTCAAAAGTGTTAGAATGATAAAGGCTGCATTCACACAATGAAAATATTGGATCATTACTTGTAATAATTTGGTTGACGCAGTCTACTCAGGTTTACCAAAAACTCCCGTCCTGAAGAGTTTACCACATAGAAGGCAAAGCATTGTCAGTAATCAGAACTCTGGTACAAAACAAAGAAGCAGTGTTTCAGGTTTACTTCTTAAAAATATTACAAGGCTCAGTATTAGATTCAATGCATACTATATTTACCAATCATGTTAATGGAATGTGGGCAGTGAAGTAAGACTACCTGCTGATGACAGAAGGTTTAAGAAACTTTAGTTTAAAGAAGGGACTTGCAAAAGTGAAATAATAGCACAAAAAGGGATCAGATGAAGTACATAGGGAAAAATAATTATATCAGAATTCATAGTAGAGCTTCTGCTAAGAAAAGATGATTAGAATGTCCATTAGGTGATTTTAGAAAAGGTGTTGCAGATCAAACGTGAGACTTACAAAGAAGGGCAATAAGAATGGCCAATGGCCTAGGAAAAATTGTTGTTCAAAATGACCTGAAAACTCTTAAGACTGTTTCACTTAGAGGAGTTTAACAATGGACACAGTAATAGGAATATATGAAGTAAGGGAAGTGGGTAAAGACGTATATGAGAAACTTATGAGAAACTCAGGCAAGCATAATCCCTCTAAAATGTCTTACTCACACTCATGTATCTGTCTGTTGGTTTTTTTTGTATGCTGGTTCTTCATGACAATCCCTCTGTTTCTAAATAATCAATTGCCACAGGTAAATAAAAACAAAAAAAAAATCTTTTCTTCCAAGACACCAAGTGTCAAATTCCAGTTAAAAATTTGACTATTAGAATAAAGTGACATCAGATCTACACAAGGATTATGGCAAGGCACACTTTAATATACTCAGATAACACCTTAGTCCTGATAAAGACACTTGTATATATGTGTATTGTAATTAGTTAAGGGCATTTATTTTAGGGGTTCTGGCAGACTAGAATAAGACTGGAAGTCAGGAGCCAACATAACATAATTGTGGGAGACATCCAGAAATGCACAGCATACTTGATTTGGGGAGCAGGAAACATTGCTAATATGTTTTCTTGTAAGAAAGCTTATCCTGTATTCAGCTTTGCTAGGTTTTCTGGTACTCTTTGGATCAGAATAGAAAAAAATCTAGAGCTGGAAAAATACAGGTGAAGATCTGCAGCTTGTAAATTTGTAGCACTAATGTAACTTGAGGGGAAGGATCCTCCTAGAACTCATGCCAGGAAAAGTCCGACATAATAAAAATAATATAAGCAATGCAGGAATATTATAGCATAAACTGCATGCCGGCAATATTTTTGAACCTATTTTTCTGTTAACTTATTTAAATATCTGTCAGCTTGAGTTCTCATACACAGTGTCCCAAGGCATTAATCTCCTTAATAAAATGCTATGCATTCCCACAGAAGCTAGCAACACAAAAATAAAAGGGAAGCTCTGCTCATATTTCACCATAAAAATAATCTTAAAGAATTGCTGAATGCATGGTCAAACATGTATTGTAAGTTTGCTAGCTAACACTTTCTCCAGCAGTACAGTAACCATAAGGATGTCCTAGGAAACTAAGAAATAGCAAGACCATGTGAGCTGAAAATAGAACTAACGGATCTAATGCAAAGTATCAACTGAAGGGTTTTGCAAATTCTCTGCTGTTGCAAGATGACATCGTTCCACTGACATCACTATTGCTACCACCACTGGATCTGCCTTCATGTGTTCGCAGAAAGAGCTCAAATGGTTGTACGAGCTATCTTGTATGTGCTCATGCTGGTATGGCTGGGATCCATCTGTGTTAGTTCAGCACCAAGAGCAACAGGATTGTTCCAACACTTTTGCCTGGTTCTGGAGCCTGTTTGAATATTGTGACAAAGGAAGGAGAAACAAACGCTCAGAAATGAATCATTTCCAAATAGAATGAGGCCCCCAGTATCATGCATTTAGATTTTAGGAAGCATAGATTTGCTGAGCTTAATTTCATCATTTCATGCTACTGCATTGTGCTAGAAACATCCATGTAAGAATGGAATAGACCTACATGATCCGAAAAAGACAAATATATTTGGGATGCAACCTTTATTATATGATAGATATGATGGTAATTTTCCATCATAACTCATCCTTACACCCTCTGGGAAAAGGTTCATTTATAGCAGCCTGTCTTTTCATTACATCTTTTCTACTGGCATAGCAGGAAACATGATAGTGAGGAGATTTGCTTTTGACTCATGCATCTACTGCAAATGCAATGTGCACAGGTCATATGAAACTACACAATATATGATAAAGCATTTTTGTGTGAAATTTAGCTACGTGAAATTGCTTACTAACTCTTTTGCTTCCAAATACCTTTGGTAGGGCTTCGAAACTTTTTTCCCCATAGATTATTTCTGGGCTCAGATAATTACATTCTAAGATTTGAAAGCTGTCATTTCTGGTTAAATCTCCACGCTGAAATGGATTATTATATATCAGTATCAAGGAAGCTTGTGTCAGTGTAATTTGACAGATCAGGGACTGGATGCTCTAATTCTGTGAATTGTCACAGTCACTGGACAAGTCACTCTAACTTTGGTGCACAGTGCTAATAGCTATGGAGGCTTGTTTTAATAAATCCTTTCTTTTTCTCTCTCTAAACAGAGGATATTATTTTCCTCCTTTTTTTCCCACTGAAGGAAGGGCCCATTCCAGATCCTATTCTGCAGGCAGCCATTGCCTCCAAGTTGCAGGGAGTAACTTCCCAGGTACTTTCCCAAAACACTTGTGACTGAAAAGATAAAAACCATCTCAAAAGCCATTGTGTGCAGCACTGCACCTGTCAGTTTTTTTGTTTGTTTGTTTTGGGTTTTTTTTGTTTGTTTTTGTTTTGTTAAAAAAAAAAAAAGTAATAAAAAGAAAAGCAATATTCCTTGCCACTCTCCTCTCAGGAGAAATGACACCTCGTAGCCACTCTGTACATTTAACTAACCAGTCCTCAGGATGCATATTTATTTGAACCACAAAACAGTCTGGCTTAGCAATTAAGCTTGGTGCTGTCTTGAACAACTGGTAACATCCACTGACAAAGCAAGGCTGATTACCCAAGACTTGTACCAAGATGGTTTCAAGCAGATAGTGCTGTGACACTGAGGCGAAAGTTTGAAGAATGAATAAATATTCATTGATTAGACTTTCCCTTTGGTGACATCTGAATGGTTAAAGACATTTACATTCTTCATAGCTCACTATTTCTTCCTGTAAGAGCCAATGCAATCATATTTCCCTGCCAAGTAAAATGGTATAATTTCCCAAATGGGTAAAAATTCCCCTCAGTTATTGCTAAAATTTCCCATATAAAAAAAGGAAATTATGTTTCTGAGAGCCTGGGGATTGAACACAATTTTCCAGAGTCAGTCAGACAACCTATAATGCAGAGCTTCTGAAATCAGCCACGCAGCATGGTATGTAGCAGCATCCTGCACCTAATTATGCTCCCATTTATATGAGGGTGTGAAACAAACCTGCTATCTCTTTATATTGCACATGCACTTCTAATTATGTCTACAGTTTGTTATCAAAAATATAATTAGGCAAGGTGCCAATACGTCATGGAGCTGAGTTAGTAACTGTCGCTGGCTGGCTAACTGCCTGCAGTTCACAATTGGGCTGATACACTCAAATTGTTATTATTAAGGGGAATGTATGCAACTGATGCATGTTTGCTGCTTCCGAAGCATTCTAACTTTCTGCCTGGTTTTACTTCAAATAACTTCCCACTCTCCTTTGAAAACACATAGGCAGCAGTGAAGAGAATTAAACAATTGTTAGTTAGCCCTGCTATAGCCTTCACAGTTTACTAATAAAAATAAAACTAACAAACTCCTAAACCTTTTTAATTAGCATGGAGTTTTATTAAGATCAAGGTTAACTGGTTGGATTTTTGGTCTCTTCAGAAGAGATACAACAAAACTATTTTCATCCAGGCACTTATTAAATATTACTAACTCATGTAATGTCTCCATAAACTGTGTGTGGTTTTTCTGTCAAAAAAATGAATAAATGAAGAGAAATGAAGCAGCTTGATTCTTCTGTCCTTACTGTCTGCACACTCTATCAGTACACAGACTGTTGTTTAATTCATTGGGATTACAGGTATGGGTGAGTGCTCATTTTGAGACACTGATTTTCTTACCAAAGTACATTTTGCAGCTTGAGATTACCAATTCATGTCAGAAATCACTCAGACTTTCTTTGCCTTTCTGCTTCAAGCTGAATTCAAAGGTGCATGCAGTCATATACATTTTGGCTAATTCTAAACTTTCCAGTTGGTGGCTCACATGTCAAAGCAGTATGCATCTTTGATCAGTTCATTATAGCAAGAAAAACAGAGAATCTCAAATGTAAACTATTCCAAGTTAATTTTAACCAACTTGTGATACTGAAACTAAATCTACCAACTAGCAGGCTGAATCCAGGCTACTTAAATTCAGTCTGTAACAAGGAGAATCTGAGACTTTTGGCTTCATCTGTGATGATACCCTGCCTAACAGTGTATCTGAACATTTTTTACACCACTGTGGAAATCTGGGTTCAAATATGGACCTAAAAATCATGAGTAGCAAGTAGCTATGTGTTTTTTTCTGTAGAATGCCATCCTAGAATTGCATTTCAGAGGTCTCTTCGACCATGTGATGAAAGCCAATTAGATTCATGCCTGTTATCTCAGATGTTTATCCAGTGTCTCCTCCAAGACATTTAGTGATGAGGAGCATAGCTCTGACGAGGTGACCTATTTCAGTGCTTCCAAAACTTCACTAATGCTAAACTTCTCTTGGTGCCTGCTGTGACTCATTCCAGTTTCAGCCCATTATTTCTTGTCACAGTGAGTATTTTTTCTTGTCTAAATCGTTATTAGCATTTTGGAAGTCATGAAGTGCTGAAATTCAGGAATATATTGTGACTTCAGTTTAAAAATATGCTGGTTAGCCCTTTACAGTCATCTATAGATAACCATGCATACAAGGTTGTGTTGGTTTTTTTGTAGGATCTATCCAAATAATGAACAAATTGTTCTTTGTTCTTTTCTCTGAGAATTTTGTATTCCTAAGCATAGGTACCACGAGTAAATGTAAATATTGAAATAACATAAATATATAGAAATCCCTCAGCATTGCAGTCTGTATTATCATTATACAAAACTCTCTATTGTAACTGAGGATTATTCTTCATTAATATTTCTAGATACAATAAAACAGATGTACTATGGTCATAGAATTCACTTCTACCTTTAGTTAAGTTTCAACAACTGCCTTGTTTTAATAGGATTTTCCAAGGCAACAGAAAGGTATTGACTACACAGTGCTCTCTTTAGAGGTACAACCATCATCAGTTTACACAGCAGCATGTCTAGTATAGCATTCAGACACAGCTTTTCAAAGCTGATCCCATTGTCCATTACAAGTTTCTGACAAATTTAATATTTTTTTAACATTTTAATCTTGTGCAAAAATGTACAATTCTAATATTGATCAGCGAATATCCAAAGGATTCATTTTAAATTTCTGAATGATGAGATGGGCAAGGTTAAACATTAAATTCCACTTCTGTTCACCAACTGGAATGATGGAAATTTTTGAAGACTTTGTACATAGCAGTACGTCACGCTAAGCTTTTAACTATTCTAATCAGCTAGATAAACTTAGGAAAAATGAGATTCAAAGTGGATTTATAATGGATAATGCCTTCAGTGTGAAGGCTTTGTTTCTAAATTGCATGTCATCACAACACTCTTGCATAACCTCAGCTGAAAATAAAGCTTACTTACCTAAATGTGAACAGACACATGAGCCACAGAAAACAGAATTTTATACAGAATATCACTACCTAAGCCTAGTTTCAGATCTAGCCGAGATGTGCCAGACACTTCTGAATGTAAAGGGAAACTGCTGAAGATCTCCCTGCAGTTCACAAAGATGTCATGCCGCTAGGAAATTGCTTTCAAAAATGTTCTGAAAGGCAGAAAAGTAAAACAAATTAAATAAATAAATAAACAAACAAGAGGGAGAAAAAAAATAAAAAACAAAACACACAAGCACATGTAAAAAGGAAGTGGAGAGTAATAGCTGAGATAGCAACAGTCTCTAGAGAGGGGATCCATCAGCTGGTGTAGGGCTCCCGATGGATTTCTGACTTCTTCTCAGAGTTAATAGGAGGGTAGGAAGGGAAGTGCATACATTTGGCTTTTTCCACCCAAAGGTAATTGTCTAAGCTAAGCAAAACACATCTCCCTGGGATATTTGTCTTTACGCAAGGAGCTCAAACATCTTTAGACAGATCCTAAATGACTGGCTTGGCTCAGGGTCTTATGTTTCAAGAGGATGACAATGCAAGGGAAAATATCTCATTCTCTGTGACAGACTATGAGAATGAAATACATAGGAGATAGGATCTATCTGCCCATTCATTTAGAAATACACATCCATACAGCAGGGCTTTGTGTGTGCATTTTGTTGCTGTTTTTAGCTAAAGATGCATAAAAGAGTCTTAGAATCAGAGACCACACTCCAACCTGTCCCCTCTGGATATGCGCCTTCAGCCACAGCCCACAGATCTCAGTCTATTTTCTCCTTTCTCCAACCTGAAGAATAAGGATCATTTCCCACCTCCTGCATGACAGTCTAAACTGTATCTCAGTAATTACAGCTCTCTCCTGCCAAACAGGAGGTGGATTTCCATTCGTATGAGGCTCCAGCTGTGAAAGCAATTTTAGACCGTCTAAAATTCCCAAAGTTATGTAAGGAAAACCTACAGGTAAAAACCCAAGAAAGGAAGAGAGGAGAGGATTAAGCTATCCTCCTGCCAGCATTTTGTATCAAACTAACTAAAGCTTTTCCCTGCTCAGCACAGAGGCTGCTTTGCATCTTCTTCAGATGTCTCAATCTGGCCATATGTTGGCCATACAGATAATTTGGCACCTCACCCAGTGCTCTGAAGTAGGGGGCTGGCAACCCAACACCAGAACAGCAGCACTCCCAGTCACCATTCACAAGTCCCCTGGTGCACCTTCAGATCTACTTTTAAGATCAAGATAAGCACTTGCTTGAAACAAGAACTCAATTTTTCTTTATTCATTGAATGTTGTTCATATACGGTGTTTTAAGCTGTTTAACCCCAAAACATGGTATGGCAGCATGCATTACTGTTTAAATAATTAACAATGAACATTTTCAATGACCAAGAACAGGGACTTCTTCTTGAAACCTTAGTTTAGATGCTGCAGAATTTTCTACATATCTAATATAGAACATCCAGTGAAATGAAAATGCATTTGCTTTGGAAAGCAGATGCAAAAAACTCCTTTAACAAAAACATAAGTTCTGTCTATATTACACACACAGTAGAGTATCCTCATAGGACCTTGAGAAGAAATGAATAGTCCCAGGTGCTCCTAAGTTTGTTGAAAATACTGAGCAACTTCGAAGATTTAGTATCACAGAGTCTGCACAAAATGATCCCTCTGTGCACTCTTGCATCTGCACATAAATACACCTCACCACATTAAACAGGATGGAAGATAAATGATGGGATTATTTGTAATATGATACTTGATTCAATAATTCACATCATCTTTTCCAGCTGCACACTATTTTATTCTATGGTCCTCTGAAACTGAAGAGGAAACTGGAGTATAGAAATAAATTAACCTAAAAATATTACAGTTGTATCGATTCTGCTAATAACTAGAAAAAGTAAAATAAAAATACCTTTTTTTTTTTTCATAAAACAATCCCTGAAGATTTGTTTGGTTACATATCATGAGTTAATTTTAAGGTCTGTATTCTTTTCTATGGAAAATCTTTCTGAAAACAAAATACAAACAAATGTGATGGGAAGTTCTTGAACTTCCAGAGCTGCAGCAGGAAAAATTTGACCTTATTAGACCCCTAACTGTGATGTTTTCATCAGGGAAAAATATCACTAAGCAGAGTCTACAGTAAAACTGTCTTACAACAACAGTGTGGAATTTTTTAAAAAAATATGTCAAGCGTAATTAAAATCAGACGAAAGATCAAATCTTTGCTAACATTACCACATAAACAGCCACTACCAAAGCAAGAAATAACCTCCCTCAAAGATTATAGGGACAGTATCATATTTAAGGAAGCTTAGAAGTTTAGACTTTATATGTGAGTACATCTACCATTTATTCCATTTGAAATTATGCTGTAACGGTTCATAGTTTTTTTGGTCTTTCACAAAGTTTAGCTGCAATTCAGTAAACAAAGGGAGGTCAAGAGCATTTCTGTTGCCCAGTAAAATTCAGTTAGTGACTTCCAAAATACTATTATTTAAATCCGTGGAAAGTTTGAAAGGAAATTTCCTTCTATACTTTGGCAAAAGCAAAGAGTGCCTAAAAATGCCCCAGAGCAGAGGTCATAGCCCCAAAAGCTCAGAGTTCAAGAAGCATTTGGACACTGCTCTAAGACATAGGTTTTGAATTTTGAGTGGAACCACGAGATGGACTCAATGATCCTTGTGGGTCCTTTCCAACTTGGGATATTCTGTGAGTCTACTAACTCTATGGGAGTACAAAGAGCTTTTCATCAGAACTAGTGATAAATAAATACATAAAAAGAAATAAGATGGTGTTTTCAATTTTGAACTGCCTTACACCCCTCAAGACCTCATAGTCCCCTTATTATCACTGGGTCAAAACAAAAAACAGAAACGTCCAAAAATGTCCAAAATCTTTCTAGGGGGCAAACCCTTCCCTCAGTGACCATCTGGAGTTTTCTCAGATCTCCAATGAGCCACTGCGTGTAGTGATAAACATAGGATGAGACACAAAATTAACACTGCATACATGATCCGCATTTTACTTCTCACCCACATTTCCTCAGCTGCCTGCTTTTTAGTGGCTCCTACACAACTAGAACAAATCTCTTCAGGTTTAAATGATTCACATAATTATAAGACCACCTTCCCCATTCTATGAAGCTTTGGTTCTAAGTGTCCTGTGGGCACTAATAGGATGTAATTTCCCAAGCAGAAACACCTGAAACCCCACATCAGCTCTTAGCCCAGGGGGGAATTTCACCCCAGCCCTGGGTTCACTACTAGTTTGAGTGATACCTGTACCTGTAGGAAGGACATGAAGGATAAGAGCAGTGGTAAAGAAGGTATCAGATTGGACTGCAAGGCTTCAGAGGTTGAAGTTTGTGGTTGAAGGTATAGTATAACTAAACGTTAAGTAGGTGGAGGAGGGATTGTATCTGCTGAGTATGTGTAAGTTACTGTATTCTGTTTCTTCTTATCATAAAAGAACACCTTGAAGAGCGTTACTATAACTTACTTTGTGAAGCTTTTGGAGAAACTACTGAACTACTGTCTGACTTCCTGCATTATGATGTTTCAAGAAAGAACTTGTAATCAATTTCCCATCACTGTACAGTATTCTTGATGTTTAGACTGATAAATCCTTCTACCCAATTTTTCTGCTTGAAACCTTGTATGTCTTCCAAGTGTATAGCTATGTGCTGTTTGCCTTTTTGGAAGAGTCATGTTTGTTGGCACAGGGAAAAGCTTTTGGGTATTCATACATTGTTTAAATTCTGCAGATCTGAGTAGTGACTCCTTGGATCTCATCTCAGAGTATGCTGAAGGCAGATTCAAACCACATTAAGAAAAATGTTGACAAGTGCATTATCAAATTGTTTTTGTTATCTTCTTTTCTCGTTCAAAAGCATCAAAGGAAAAGTTATGGCTTCGATTACTTTAAAGTGTAAGACTGACTAATGAGGAAAATAATCACAAGTTACAAAAGCTTATTTATTTGTATTTTTAAGGGAAAAAAATTCTCCTTAGATGTTTTTTCAAGATCAGACTTTCATTTGTATGAAAGAAATATCGGCTGCAGTTGTGCGGTCTCCAGTATTTGAATTAAATCAAGATTCTATTGGAGATCTTCCAATCTTCTGTCTTGAAAATATGTAGGATATGTAGCTTTAAGACTTTTTCTCTTTTTTTATTCTTTCACTTGTATTTCCTAATGTAGAATAAAATCTTTATTGTCATAAACTGTTTTAAGTAGTAATGATATATGGATGTCATGAGCTGATGAATCACAAAAAGTACTATTTAAAGTCTTACGTAGGTATGATTCTGCTAGCTATCATAGAAATGAGCTAAGATTCTGAGGTGAATATCATCATTTGTTCATTTAAATAAGCTATAAGACATGATAAAACAAACTGTGAGAAAATATCTTGATTGTAAATACAGATGGTTGAGTAGTACAAAGAAAAAATACAGAAAATGTATTGCAAATATTATTTTTCTTTCAAGAATTACTTAATGCAAAACATTACTAATTGAGCAACATGAGGAATCCTTTCAGAAAGGAGCTGTGGAAATTTAGAAATTAAATATTTTGTGGTCTTCAAAGTATGGCTATCAAGACCTGTACTCATAAAGATTTGGGATGTTGTTCCTGTAAACAGCATATGAATTCTTTCATCCGGTGGAGCTGACTCAGTGTTGTACATGAGCAAAAGGAAGGGTTTGTACGTGCATGATCAAAACAGCTTTGGAACCTTGATGTGGGTGCATTCCCTATCTGCTGTTTCAATAGTCTTGTATGTTCTGCATTTTTTTAATGTTACACTTAAAGTTACTCAAGTGAATATATGCATTTATCTGTATTTGAAATATTTGTCATGTAAAAAGTAGGTAAATGGAAAGTGATTGTTAGCCATCATGTCAGATAGGCTGAAATACACATACAGGATGCTCAATGCTTAAATTGCAGTTTGAAGGCTGTTGTATTCTCTGCTGCAAGTAGTGAAGCAGAGTGCTAAATAACTGGTTGTCATTGACCAGAACTTTCCAGTAAGTGTAAAGACAAGTAGACATTCCTGCCATAGCGCTTCAGTCACAACTTGGCCCTTTCTTCACTCATTAGGCAGGCTAACAAGTGAATGACAATTTTAATTGCTTGTGCACCAATACATGTGGTACACTATTACATTTCAGTAGAAGGTAAAACTGCATGATAGCATCTGTAATGAACACTCAGCATTCCTCAGGGGAAAATGTTTGAGTGAGCTTGTTTTGATTGTGTGGCTCTAGGAAGTGAAGAGTGACAAAAAAAAGTTAAAGGTGCTTGAATAGTGGAGAGCACAGAGGTTTGAAACAGGCTTTAATTCTTCTGGAAATGAATTATCTACTCTTTAGACTACCTTCCAAGAAGACGGCAGCCCAAGATCAATGCCTTGAGCTGGCTGCAGTTCTGATGAAATCCTGCTAGGAGTGGGAGGAACAGACTATTGTACTTCATTCCTCACATGTTTTGAATAGCACAACTGCGTTTTCTTTGCCACCACTCTTTCCCCTGAAAGACCTTGCTTTCTGTGCAGTATGTCAGCTTATGGAAAGCTGCTACTTATCAGAATTTGAGGCAGCCAAATTGTAGAAAGGAAGCTCTTACCTATAGCTGGTGATGCCAGTGCTGTAGGTGCAGATGTGGACCTAGCTGTGACTTCCACCAGCCTCTGCTGAGTGGGAACCATGCAGCAAGGCTGCAAAGGCGCCAACCATGCTGCTGCTAAAAAAATAATGCAAGGCAGCCAGCATGGGTGAAATGAAACTGCAGGCTAGGGGACAGCCTACAGCAAGAGAGTGGGGAATGAGGGCTGAGATGCTAATTTTGGCTATCTCAACCAGACATTCTTCAGCCAAATCATGCTTCTCTTTACCTACTTCTATTAGGAAAGAGATAACCTGATGCTTTTGGTGTCTGCAAGGAAAGAGTGTACAGAGCTACACCAGCCCAAGGGCTCAATCTTCCTGAGATTCAGTAATGCATACAAAAGGAGTCTCCTTCTTGTACACCCCATTGCTCTTGCCACGGTTCCGCTGAGTCTGAGAAGGAGGATATCATGCCTTCTATTACCTTCTGAGATATAATTAACATAATTCTTATTAATTTTCTGATTTTACTATTTAGATGCAAGAATTAGAAGCAATACCTTGTGATCTTATGATACATAAACTATCTTCAACCTACTGGGTGAGGCATGTGAAAAATTCACAATGTTTTATTTATTTATTTATAGATACATCAGCAACTTCTAGCTGTGGAATTACTTCTTTTTGGTTCAAGAAGTTTGTCTTTTAAATGCAGTAATTTCCTTAGAGGGCAGATGTTTATTTAAAAACGTCCTAATTTATGTTTCCACCAGGCATTTCTGAGAATGAAAGACCACATCTTTAGAAACATGGAATTTTAAGTAAGTTTTTGGGATTAACGGAAACAGAAGATCAAGTAGGTAACTAACAGGCAAAATAATTTTTTCAGTCCTACTTTAGGTTCACTTGTCTTTTAAATTCTACACCATTTTCATAAAGCTTTAGACAGTGTGGATAAAATGTTCTTCTTTTGAAATATTTTTCTTAGACATGTTGACTGACCAAGAACAAAAAATGTTGAAATAGAGCTTTAATTTGGTCTTTTTACATAAGCTGTACAATATAATCTTTAAAGTTGGAAACCATTCAGAAGGGCACAGCATATGAAAATGTTTCACTAATTTCTGCTGTTAGTGAAAAAGCCAAACTGCATTCAGTTGCAACTCTTCTATTTATTTATTTATTTTTTGCATAAATGTAAGATCTAAAAGCCCATCCTGTTAGGACTGAGTAAATAATACTTAGCTCCAGTGGAACCACCTGTAAAACATAATAATGTAAAGCACCATAAAGCAAATAATTGCCAGATAGATTAATAAAAATCAAACTTTGTCTCTTAGTCATGTTCAGGAATTACTTCTGTCAGCAGGGAAACAATTCATTGTTTTACTTTGGACTTTTAGATCCTCACAATACTTTCTCTTCTAGATTACTTCTCCAGAAGGCTTTTCTGTGTGCTCCAGGAAGGTACTGAGCATCTCAAATACTAGAAGTACGTAATTCCTAGAGCATATATGAGCACGTAATCTTAATTTGCATCATATGTCTGGGAATGCCTACAGTCACCTAATAGAGAAAGTGAAACTTTATATTGTTGCAGGAACAGGACAAATGCAAATAAGCGAATTTTCTTTTATTCCCCAAGTATTCACATCCTGGAAAAACTTATTTATCCTGTATTGTATTGTCACCTGTCCCAGCAAGAAAACTCATAACACCCAAACAACTAGTTATGTTGATTGTAGATGTTTTGGAAGAAAAGTTTTCTTTCCTTTTATTTTGATGATTCAATTAAATGTAAGAAAATTGATGCAAAATATTCTGGCTGAAATTCTTTGCCCAATATTATGCAAAGAGTCAGAGCAGAAAAGCATAATTATTTCCATGAATTACTTCTCATTTAGTTGTTTGGGGCTTTTCCTTAGGAAAAAGGGTTTTTCCTTGACAGATAGTCTTTACTCATCCTCTGCTCCTTAAAAACCACTGGATATAATTGTACTTGTAAGGTCTGGCTTATGACAGCTAACCATTAAAATGATTTAGAAAGCTCATTTCACTATTGCATTTCACATAATGTCATTATATGATGTACTCATTAGATTAAAAAAGGTTACTATTTTTACAAAAGCTGGAATGTCTAATGACAGTGTCAGAGACATAACAGTTACAATAAATGCTCAATTCACATCCTGTACAATGAGTGTATTGCATTCTGCAGGGGAAAGGTAAGCAAAAGATTTAAGTACGATCTTTAAATTCTGTGGATGTAACAATCTAAGCGTATGTCTTAGAACTCTTTGACAAGCCAGTAAGTCACATTAAAAACCTGATTTGAGAGTAATTCTTAACATATTCCTTCAAATACTTCAATTGGTCTTCCACCTATTGCTATGGATTCAGTACACCTGAATGATTATCTGCTGCTATGAAATCACACACTTCTTTAGCTTTATCTTCTGACATTTTATTTATATTGGAACTGGGAAATATGCTTTGCTATTTTCCTTGAAAACGAGGACTTTTCAGTATGGTTTTTTTTCTTTTTAATGAATATTCCTATGAAAAAAACCTTGCACGATCAAGTATTTTCATGCGTGTCTGCCCGTCTTCTGTTCAATACTTGTGAATCCATTAACCACTTTAAATCGGATCTGACTGAATGATAATAGCCTTAGTAATGCAAAATTCTTGCAGGTTCTGTGGAGGCAGAGGGCAGAATTTTTATTAAAAAAAAAAAAAGGCAAAGATGTGTCTGAGCTGAAGGGAAGGGTTTATAGTGTGAACCGAACCCCATATAGCTCAAATAGGAGAAACGTTATTATTTAGTTGAAGTGTGAACCTTTGATTATTGCACTCTCTAATAAAGCAAAGCTGCAGGAAACAATGTTTTATCCTTCTGTTGCTTTAATATAATTCAGTAGCTACTTGATTAAACTATTCATCTCTTTATCTGCTAATGCATATTATCTATAACTACTGATCTGATCTGAAGCAATAGATTTACAAATTCGAGCTCTGTCCACCATGGCAAGAAAAGTTTTAAGAAGTTCTTTTTCAAAGAACAGGAAGTGTTTGTGGAAGCAGGAACAAGAAGAGCTGTGCCATTAGATTAGTAGAACTTAAGATCTGAAACATCAAGGTAACTGAGATGTGATTTTATACATGTATGTCTTTTTATATCTGTAGCCTGAAAAGTGTGGGGGTTAAACAGCAACTGTTATCTTTAGATACCTTAACAATCCATTATGAAAGTGGCAAACAACTTTCATTTCATCCTAGAGGTGCAAAGCCAACAGTCTGCTGACAGAACTAATGCTGGATGTGAGTTCAGATGTGGGACTGTTCTTTTATCAGTACTTTTATCACAATAGACTGCATTAACACCATCTAAGGGTGGTTTTGTTCCACAGCAGACCCTGAAAGAGGTATAAATATATGTTCCAGTCATAGAAGATCGTTGTTCTGTTGAATTCAAAGATGATTAATGTCTTATTACTACAACCTGATCCATATAACTGTAATAGATTTATGATGTATTTTATGGGAACTGCCAAGTCTGCTGCCATTACTAGAACATCTTGTCTGATCTTAGTCCCATCTGCTTTCCACTCCAGTCTCTTCCTGTCATGACTGGAGTTCTTCAGTCATTAACCTCTAGCTGCTTTTGATCACAGTTTTGCCATGTTATGTCAGGACAGAGTTCACAGGGGAGGGGGCGGGGGGAATGCTGCTCTGAGAATCAGGGAGATGCAGAGGTTTGACCAGCTAACACCAAATGCTCTCAGTATTCCCTCTTCAGCCATTTAAATCACAAATGAGTCTCTTCTCAGTATGAATACAAATCCTTTTGACTCTCCTGAGAAGACTGAGTGATATCCTATCATCCAGAAAGAATTCTGTTCTGATATGATTTTGCATAAGAACAGGCATATTTGCTAGTCTTTGGCAGACTGCTATTTTAGAGCAGTAAAGGTGATGGACTAAGACCCTTGGCTAATGTGAAGTAATGTTTCTGCCCACATCTGTAGATGTCAACAAGTTTAAATGGCATGAAGAGTTGGAACAATGTTTTAACTGCAGATAAGTATACAACAAAGGTGAGAGAACAAGTCTTTGCATGGGAAGAAAACTATCCTGAATTGACAGAAGTAGGGTGAGTTCCATCTGAATCAGACCAAAGTCCTTCCCCGCCCCTTCCTCCTCCCAATACCTCACTCCCATCCTGGGAAAAACATAAAATCTGAGCTTTATGTATCAGGATTTTTAATTTTTCTTGGATACAACCAAGCAACTCAATTTTTTTGGTTGCCTTTGAGATGAACATAAGGAGTAGTAGGCCTACTTGGCATCTGTCAAAGTATTTCCTCAGACAAATCTGCACGGCTGATACCCAAGATTCTGTTCACACATTCACACAGCTCGGTGCTCTTTCTTGCCTCCTAGAAATTATGACTGATTTAGAGGGCTTTTTTTTTTGTGTGTGTGTGCTTAATTAAAACCTACACTGTCCTCCTTTTCAACATACTGTCCTTCATGTTCCAGAACTCTTTACAGAGCATATAACTGGTGTTATTAAATTTACCCTTTCATAACCTTGTTTCTTACCGTTAATCACAGCTTTTTCACTTTTACTGCAAAGCTTTCTAAATCTATCTATGTTCTTCAGTGCAGGTCTCGTACCTCCCTGTCAAAGCTTGCTGACTTTTCTCCTGTCTCAATTTTCTGATTCAGAAGAACTTCAGGATATCAGTACTCAGCTCTTTCCCAGATACCCTTGTAGCAGTCCTACTGATCTTTTAATGACCTTAAGGAAAACAAGAAGAAAACAGATTTTCCTGTCTGTATTGTCTACAGCCCATTAAAATACTTGCTTATCTCTCCCACAGCTGCCTTAGTATCTTTTAAGAAAATAGAAGTAATTTAAAAATTCCTTGTCCTTGAAACTGCAAGGCTGTATGATGCCTGACTTATGTGTACGCTCTTACCATTTTCCTCAGGGATATGTTTTTTGCCTACCAGCATTTATTTACTATGTCAAGGGATGTTCTCTCAGTGCTGGCTCATGTGCATTTCTCAATTTTACTATGCTCATAAGAGTGCATTACAGAGTAATCATTCATAAGCACCTGCAGTTTGTAAAGTTTTCTTATTTCTACTGTTAACAGACTGCGGTAGAAGAAATCTGATATTAAATGAAGTTTTAAAGAGCTCTACGTTTCAGTAAAGATTCATAGTATTTTTGCATAGCTAAATAGTAAAAAAAAAATCTATAACCACATTTATGTATCAGTATCTCTCTCTGTGTTTCAGAGTATCTTCCATACACATATCATTTCACACAGTAACCCAGACCCTTGCAGTGAGTCGACTATTTCTGTGGGGTGGAAAAGCATACATTAAGCCCCTTTCCACATATAGCTCCAACACAAATATACATATGTACTTGTATATGCTAGATGTTAAAAACTACACGTGTGAATATGCACATTGTTACTTAGAGTACAAATCCAGATTCTTACATTCAGCTTCTAAAACAGTGACAGTACAATAGAATGGTGAGACTATTCACAGTTACATGAACATGGATTAAACCACGCAGACTACTAATATATGGTTCTTTAATATATGTAAGTGGAAGTCTAAAAGTTAGCTGGTTACTTCAGAATACAGCTGCCGTTCTTCAAAATCAAAATTTTAAAATAACAATTTTAATGTAAAGTCTTTTAAAAATATCATTATGGTGCTTCTTTATATGTTTTTTAGACCACTGAATTGAGAACAATTAATGTAGCTTAATCTATTTTTCATTCACTTTTATCTTTTTATCTCATATCTGGTTCATTACTTCATCATGGAAAAAAAACAATGAATTACTAACCACTTTGCTTCAGCTTCTAGCTAAGTATATAATCAGTTTAATGCAGCAAAAAGAATAAAGAAATAGCAATAGTGTGTGTAAATATTGACTAATTTGAAATGCTTCAGGAACTCTTCAAAGTATTCTATCATTTTGCAAAACTCCCTGTGAAAATTACTTTGCATGGTTGGCAATTTCAATTTTTCTATCTTGACTTGCTAATATACAGTTTTTCAGTTGCAGTGAGCACAGCTCAAATCTAAAACTGACCCGAAACATTTTAGTTTTATTTCATTGTCCAATTTAAATTGAATATTTGAAATAAAGTAGGAGAAAGTTGATATAATTTAAATTGGTATAGATACTATTAATAACAGAGCATAATATTCTTTAATAGTTACTGACCAGGAATCATGATTTTTACAAAACAGGATTTGATCCAACGTTGAACAAAGTCTTTGTGATGTACATTCAATATCTTGATAGGTCAAGTTGTGTTTAGAATTAAGTGATGACATTTCAAATGAATGCTCTTTCTTTTTTAAAGCCTAACATAGAAGGGTATTCACTAACAGTGCCAAAATCTCTATATCCCTGATGAGCTTTCCAAAGATAATGCCTAAATGGTTTTATTTCCCTGGGTGAAGTGCTCTGAAAGTACACGACAGTTGTGAAGAGTATGACAAATTCATGCTTCCTTGGGATTTAACTTCTGTAGCTACTGTAATTAATAATTATGCAGCCATTAGGATTAAATGTAAATGTCACGCTGATGTTATTCTTAATGAAGCAGATTTCATACAGGTGACAGTGTGCCTTGCTTACAAACCAGTACGCTGACAATTGTCATGCACCTCTTTTTGCATGAGGTCTACATTTTCTATGCTCCTAGGAGCATCAACATGTGTTTGAGTCATCTGGCTCTAAAATCAGAACATGAACGTAATTATATACACACATTTTTCTGACTCCATACCCATCAGGGCTGCTGCTGCTGTGCCTTCCCTGCTCCAGGGAAGCTACAGACATGGCGAGAACTGATTTCACATTGGAGTCTTGTCCTCTTCCAGAGCAGGAAACTACTCCTTCTCAGGTCTCAGCTATGTTAGGGAGAATCTGGATCCATGATCTTAAAACGCTTGCTTTGTATTGTCCTAATTCCCATTATCTCTTCTCCTACTCAAATGTTGTATGTAAAAACAGACATTTGTTTCAAGGAGTTTAGGAATCTGATAACCTGAGTTGATTATAATTTTAACAGAGCTAACAATGGTTCTCAAAGCTGAATTACCCAATTATGCATTTACAGAGGTAATATTGAAACTGTCAGTCAGTGTCTGGTGATGCTATGCTTACTAAAAGTTTATACTACTTTACGTTCTTCAGCTTGGCTTAAGACTTTTAGTAAAGGATGTGCAGTTAAAACTTACCAATTTCTCTTTGGAAGTACCAGTGCAAATCACCCTTGATATAACAAGCAGTTTCAGAATTGTCTGTGCATACACTGCAAACAAATTTTGCCTTTCCAGTAGCAGCCGCCTACTTTCTGAGCATCCGATTTATCTATCTAATCTGCGGCACTCAGTGAGGACCTAATACCGTGGCATAATTAAATGTCCCAGTTAAATATAAATTGATTTCCTTTGGAGAAATTTGCTCTTCATGGTGCGGGTGGGTCTGAAGGAGCAATTAGAAGATCAAGCTAACTAGCAGTGGAGCTGGTGGTTGTAACCCTAAGAGAATGAGGTCAAAATGCTAGAGAATGTGACCAACCCATGTAGGTGATTTGGGTGAATAGATCAAATGGAGAAAAGAAGAAAGTATGAAAATAGGAAATAAAAAATATTTCTACTAAATGAATGTATACAGTCTTCCTGGATGATAAAACCAGGACAATTGTTTCTGTCAAGGCTGCTTTTGTATACTCCTCACACCTGACTCTGGTCTATGTCTAGCAGCTCATACACATGAATGCTATTGCCTCCAATAATAAAACTCTGAATGAGTAGTAAAACACTTAATCTTCTCTCACTGAACTTAGTGCTCTGAATATAGTGCAAGAGAATACCCGGATGAGGCTAACATTTGAAAATAGCTGCTCTGTTCACTTAGGAGTTGCAAAGTAGAATGTGTGTCCAAGTTACTGTTTTACTAAAACTTCATGGGCTTTTAGTAATGTCTGAAACTGGGGACGCTTGAAAAAGCAAGGAAAAAAATCTACTAGATGTTAGCATGAGATGAATGGAGGGACACAATCATTTAATTAGGAAGTCATTGAATTTTTATTTTCTATTCTTGACAGAATTTGACTCAACTTCTGAAAAAAAAATAATCTTAACCTATTCATTTTTACTTACTCTAAGGGTAATTGTAAATAATCTCCTGGTTAGGGAAAAATATATAGGAAAATAAACTAGAAAACTGAAACAAAACATCATAGATATTATAATGGACTCACATCTACCACACAGACGCTTAGCACTTGGGAAATACAGATAGATCTGAAAATAACTGCAAAAGTATTTCAAAATGAGACTCATAGCAGTGAGACTGCAAAACTGTTGATGTTAAGAATACAGAAATAGCTCATGTAATTGATTTCTACCAACATTTGCAGAGTGTCTATTTGCTGTATGGTTCTCTTCAGACTAGTTTCAATTTTTGCCCTTACAGCAAGTCTTTACCATGGTGATTAATGCCCTTTTCATACATTTGTCAAGACAGATCTTTCTCTGCTTTCCTGTTTCACTTATAAGTCTCTAGTGAAACGCTGGAAGTTCCATTTCTTGTGCTAAGAATTGCCCTGCAATCCTTAGATAACACTTGTATGGGTGCACACAGCTCCATGCAGTTGCACTACTGTGACCACGCCATGTAAATGGGAACTTAACTTATATCAGCAAATAAATAAAAAACCAAAAACCTTTAGTGTTTGCACTTCCCCAGTAATTCACACCTGCCTCCCACCAGGATAATTTAATCTGTGGAGGCTTCAGGACTCCATTTATCATCTCCCCCTCTTCTCGTTTACTAGATAGCTAAAGTTATCTCCACCTCCCTCTGCCTGAGTCCCATCGCCCACTTAATCCATTTAAATCCTTCTATTATTTCTTTCTTCTGCTAAATCCTCAGCTTTAATGTCCTCTGTATCTCCTCTTAATGTGTCGATAACCAGCACAAAGCTATTGGAGTGCTCTTGCTGAGACTCACCAGGGCCTGCAAAGTAAAGACAATTTATCTTTTGCCCATTGTCTACTGTTTATGCCTATATAATACAAAAGGCTTTATGCTTTTTTTTCCCCTTTTTTCCAGTTCTACCTGCAAGATCAGGATCTTAGGAAATCAGTCATAAGGACGTCAGCTGGTATTCTGCTGAATTTAATAGGTCATCTTTAACATCAATGAGTACTAATGTTCAGAATTGTATCTTCATATGTTTCGGGTTTTGTTTTTTTTTTTCCTTTTAACCTCAACTTTAGTTGTTTCTATCTTTCTTCTTTCTTCATTTCTGACCAGACCTGCTTTTGAGAGAAAGCTAAGATAAAAAAGCAAGCCTTGCTCCTCATCTGAATACATATTAATCTTTTTCTGGACAGAGTATTTCATGGTTATAAACCATTTACTGCAGAGTCAGATCTTCACTGCTCCTCACAGGTTTCAATTTCCTTGTCTACTCCGTAAGAGTATTAACAGGATTTTATGAAGATGAGGCACTCATGGAAACAACCTGACTCAAACCCTTAGAGCTTTGAAGATATGGCCTGAATTTTGACTTCAGTAAGCATTTCTACAGCATGCTAATGCAAAGGAGAAAAAGTAAGGTATTTGGTAATATACACTGAATAGCAGGAACTAATATTGAACAGTGACATGCTCAGTAAGGCATCCTTCTACTCAGATAGATAGTAGAAGCACCTCAAGGCCTTTTTCACATCTGCTCTCCAGGTTCCCAAAGCACTGCACAATGATTTTTAGAGCGGTCTGCCTCTCTCAATTTCAGAGTACATTGCCACTTACAGTTTAAAAGGATATTGTAGAAGCTATTGGGGTTATTAGCTTCACTCTTATTTACGTTGTGGTGGCTTCCCACACAGTCCACAGGAACAGAAAAAATAATGTGTTCTGATTACTGCTTTGTATTTGTTATTTCATATTGTAGTGTTTACTGAAGCTCTATATGCAACTTCCCTCGTACTATCTACATGTCTGCTGGCATTTGAAGAACAATTTTTGTGGACTTCTCCAAAAATGCTACTAATATCTAAAGTTTGTATCTGCCCTGAATCAATTTAATGACAGCTTTCTGCTCAGCATTATGTACTTGCTGAAATTCTCCCGTGTTACTTTAAGCTTGTGAAGTTACATGTAAGCCATCCAACTGCTGTGTTTTGTGGGTATGTTAGCCCACAGAACTCTGATTTTTGTCATGCTGGGACCAAGAAAGTAGAAAGGTTGTTTGATTGGACATAACCTTCTCTTTAAATACGCATAGAATGTTCCAAAACCTTTTACGGTGTCGCATGAAAATTATAATTTGATTTTTTTCCTTTTCATTTGCTTTATAAAAGGAATGATTTTAGATTCCTTAAAAATCTATTAAAGTTGTTTGGAAGACTTATTTAGGGAAAGTGAATAAGATTTTGCTTATAGAAGTAGATTCACAATCAAACTAAAATTGACTTCCATATTAAATGCAAATGCTTTTTTTCAAGTAACGTTAATTTCACTGATTTTATTTTCAAAGTCTAACAGTACATTCCTAAGAATATATTTTAGCTTCCTTTTCTGGATCTAGAAGATCTGTAATTAATCTAAGTAAATGTTCAGAAATGTGTTAGAAAAGGGCTAATCAAGTGATTTCGTAGATATAGCAAAGTTGCATCAAAATCTCTTATATCTTTATCCCTCTTGGCTACAATTCTTCATGAATACTTTAATTCTGTGAGCATAACACTGTAGAGGCCTGCGCTGTAAAAAAACCCAACAAAACAAAACAGGTTTTTTGGATGATGTTTATTGATAATGTGTATTTATAAACTTCATGAGCATAAGCATAATTCTATGAGCAGCAGGTATGGTTCTTCAAAAAGACCTCATTGCAGCTATGGAAGAAAGTGTTGCACCTTCTTTCCTCCCAAACCTGGGCAGAGCTGCCAGCAAAAGCCACCAAGCAGCTTGGAGTCTGCTGCTCCATACGTGTCAGCTGTACATGCTCTGGTACTTGAGTCCACTCATGAGAAAGCAAGGTCTGTACTTGCTGCTTTAAGCATGCCTTATGCTAAGGGAAAAAAAATGGCATGACTACATTCCATATTTTCCCTAACACAGAAAACTCTGGAAACTAAGCTTATAGACCAACTAAACTTGAATTTGACAGCTGGTAATCCCTCAGCCACAGAACTGAATGGGAGAATGTCCATCCTACTTCAGGTGGAGCCAGCTAGGTAAAGCTTAAAAGGGCAGGTGAAATTAAATCCTGTGATCTTTTTACTCCTAAAGTGATGACTTATGGAGTACTACAAATTTGGCAAAACAGCAGAAGTGCTTCATAATGCAGCAAGTGCTTAGTGACCTGGGATATTCTGTCAAATGGGCAGTTTGTCTCCACAGGGATTGCAGAATAGTGTTTAAAATGCATGAATTCACAAATACCAAGAAATGGTCTTGAGACTGAGTAAACTACACTGCGAGAGAAATGAGTTAAATCAACTATACAGTATATCAGCATGACTTCTCACACAAGGAGCATACGAGCTACTATGGGCTTAGGGTAGAGGTCTGCAAGAGCCTATACAAGTGAAAAGGATTTGGGTTATTTTACTACTTATGATTTAGTCTGAATAGCTCACACTGATTCAATGACATGTCTGTCAGACTTGGCCAGTTAGAGCATTGATACCTTGTGTCACTGAAGTTGTACAAAATATTTTGGTACATGTTGCTTTTTCTTGCAGTTAGACCAGGCATAAGAAAGCAAATAGGAAAGACTTACTGTCCTTATTGTACCAATGGGGAAACAGAAGCAGATAAGGTTACAGGAGTTGCTCAAGATCAAAGAACGGGTCAGGACAAGCATTCAGGTGCTGATGAAAGTAGTGAGATTACATAAGCAACACACAGAAAGAGCACAAGCTATTTACACACACATTCCTAATGCTTACAGCTTAAATATTTCCAACATAAATCAAACAATACTTGATTAGATTTCACTAAGTTAATATAAAATCTTGATTCTGTATAAATTCTTCTGTTATTGTATGCAGGAATTCTGATTCCTCATTTAAGCATTAATTCTTATTCTTAGGCATCTGTTTAATCTTTTTCATGCACAGTCAATGATATTCTGATAAATATATTTCTCTTCCAACTCACATATAAGGTCATTTTCTTGATTTAGCTTTATTATGGCTTACTGCTGACAGATTTTTTTTCTTTCCACTCCACAGAAGTTTTCATGTCATCATTTAATGACATTTAAATTCTTTGCAGATCCTCATACATTTTCATCCAACAGAACTAGTTATCTACTGCAGCACCTGTTTTCCAGAATATTATACTTAATAATTAAGTTTGACTGGCGTCATGTGTTGTCAACTCTTATTAAACAGGATGGTTAATGTTATACCATAATTCACACTACAGAAATACTGGTTAACATGCTACTCTAGAGCAGGAGGAAGCTGCAGCGTATTGCAATCCCTGCACACACAGTAACACTCAAGATTAGAAAGATATCGGCCACAACATTAGCATGCATTTCTTAGATTCTCAAGGCCATCATTTTGGAGTTCAGTTTTGTTTAGCTGCCACTTTTTTTCCAACAGTGTACTGGTGATGAGCACTAACAGTGTCATAGTGTCAGAGAATCGTGGAGGTTGGAAGGGACTTCTGGAGATCATCTAGTCCAACACCCCTCTTCACTTTCCATCCACAAAGTTTCACAGCAGCAAGGCATTTCAATCTGTCCTGGTTCTGTTGAGTTACAAAACAACCATCCACCATCACTGGGGTATTTATTCCATGCACACATACACATGCTCAAAGGGTAAGGATGCATGTACGAGAGCTTCCTTCTTGCCCTATTTGTAGCTGAAGGATAGATGCTGTATTTTAAAGAGGGTAAGAATGCTGAGCCGTACGTATCAAAGGCAAATTACCTTTGGCAATCCAAAGCACAGGAGCCATTTTTCCACCCAACAGCAACTAGCATATATTGTAGAAGGAGTTCTATAATAACCTACAAATTAATGCTGTCAGCCTGGAAGTGGGAACAATTTCTTTTTCAGGAGGAATGAGGATAGAGCTCTTTCCTTCCCGTTCAAGTGTTTGAGCTACTGCATTATCATATCCAGGATCTTTTGTTTAATTTTGCTTCAGCTCCATCATTCTTGCATCCTTTGTTCACAGAGATCCCATTTCAATAGATGGGATAGATAGTACCTCTAGCCAAATTACTGGGTAATGAGGAAGGAACTGAAAGGAACTATTATACTTCCTAACTATATTCTTATGTAAAATAACGCTATTGCCTTCGTCTATTGAAAACCACAGTGATGAGAGAAAGTCCCTGATAGCTAGAATAAAATGGCATTATGAATAGCGTTCCGTTCCTCTTTAAAAAAAAAAAAAAAAAGGCAAAAAGAAGCATCAAGGGAACTGTGTGGTCAGCTTCAGTTCAGCCTAAGACCTCATAAAGGAACTACTCTTGGGGTCAATTTCCACACAGTCAGGCAAAGTGTGCTTTGCCAGCACAAACTGAAGGGAATCCACAAACATGACAGTAGGTCTCAGGTTGAGCATGAGCTCCCTTGCATACAGGACTGCCAGATTGCTCTGAGGGCGAATTCTGTATGATATCATGAGGCCTAAAGAATATCTCACCCTGGGCAGGCTTTTGAACTGGGATCTATTTGTCAGTATCATGAAATTAGGCACTCATGCCTTCGCCTAATTGTTCCACACGATAAGGCTTCTACTATACACTTGGAAAATTATAATGTGATTTTATGTTAATGTTCCTGTGTCTGCACTATCTTTCTTTACCATCAAATTCATTAATTTCACCTGTCAGAGGAAGTATCTTAATTTAATAATTCATAATTATGCATGAAAATCAGTAAGTTACAGTTAGAAAAGTAGTTAAAATGACTGCTGTGAGTTGACAACAATGCCTCAGGCCCACCATTAAAAACTGTTCATTTGGGAATGTGAATCCATGTCTACCAAAAGCTTTCCCGAAGCTCTTACAAGCTCCTGGGATCTGCAGCTCCACTCCCTTCTCGTGCAGACCTGGCACTGACTTGACAGGACATGCAGCACCTAGACAGCGGGACCAGGGCTGGCTGTGAGTCATACACAACCCAGAAAGCAGCCAAACCGATAACACCGCTCCAAGCTACCTACAATGCAAATGTTTTTATGTGAACGCCATTACTCAGGTTTTGATGACTTTAAATTCAATCAGCCTTGGTCCTAGCTTTGCCATCATGATCAATTACATTCTCTAGCCTATCAGAAATGGTTATCACCTTAAAACAAACCTTCCTATCTGAATAGCATCATATTGTAACCGCTAACATATTAGTGGTCTTTTCTGCCATTCTGAGAAAAGATAGTGCAAGATATTTAGAATGCGCAGTGACTTTTTGTTTAATCAACCCCTTAGATTTTCCAGCGTAGACATCAAAAAGCAAGAAGTTTTTTGTTTCATCTTTTAAGTTTCATCTTATTTTCTCAGCGTTAACTAGTATTTGTAACTATAAAATTATGCCTGAAAATGCATAGCAGAAACCTCCAATTGTATCTTAAGATCAAGCCCTGAACTATGACCTCACTTAAGCAGCCACGTTATTACAGCCTCAGACCAATGAAGCTACAAGAAAAGTATATTTTTTTCAGATGGAAGATTTTGACATGTTTCATCTTCTTTGTGTCTGCTTTAGGTCTTATCTGTCAGTCTTGGAGTCTGCAAGGTTGCACCCAATTATATCGTGGTTGGTTTGCTATCTATGTCAAGCTGAGTTATACAAAACCACACAACAAAGTTTGGTTCTTATCCCGTCTCATTAACTACAACATTGCACAATTGTATCAGCAATATCTGACTCTTAGCTATAATAATTCACCAGGATGATGTCATGGAGGCTGTCGCATTAGAAATAGGAGGTGCTATGCAAATACAATTGATAACAAAATACCTTCCTTGCTTTTGAAGGTTGACTTCAGGGTCTTATTCTTTAATGCACAGATGAAAGCTCCCAGACTTAGCAGCTGTGCCTCTTACTTCATGGTAACCTCAGTTTTTTAACATTTCCAACATTTTGTAGGATTTTTTTCCAGTGTTTTATTTATTTATCACCGTAAGTGTTTGTATGATTTTTGTTTCCTAAGTAACTCAGGCAGCCAGTGCAAGGCCACCACAATCCCTCACCTTTAGGTCATATATGCATCCATTTGGAAAAAGCATGCAGGTCATACTTCCCACCTTGCAATATTCTGTCATCTTTTGAAAAACTAAAAATCCTCCCACTGATAAGGGTACAATTGCATTCTAGGCCTACTGCATTTTTGCTGGTTTTGATTCCCTCCTTTCTGCCTCCTGTCTTCTTTCCCCTTGCCATTCCCACAAGTAATCTCCATTCACGGTAGCTTTATATCTGATCTTCTGAATGGAAGTTTTGCTCAAATGTACGATACAGAAGTAATTTCTGTGGGAATGGTCACTGTGTGTCTCTGTTCCACACTAAAATCAAATTACTGTCATCTGTTCAGTTGCAGAATTTATATATTAGCATGGAAAGATAAGTATTTTCTGGTCATTGTCTAAAAGGCAATCTTGATTACATTTAAATGTCTAATTTTAGCAAACCACACTATTATTTTTATTGTTCATGTTGGATGTTGTGGAATCTAAAAGCAACTTTTCACATAAATTGGTCTTTGTTTGCATCCTGCTCATTCGAAAAGTGAGAATTCCATTTTCCCTTGGGTTTCATCACTGTCCAGATTCTCATTTTTCCTTTTTATTTCCCTGACCACCTACCACCCTAGTACCTGTGTCTAAGATGTGACTCTCAGTGTGTGTGTGTGTGGTCTGTTTTTTGGTTTTTGAATCTTTTTGGTAGGTTTCCTTTGCTTTTTTTCAGTCTCCAGCCAACTCAGCTGATCACAACTACAATGTCATCATTCCAAATACTATCTATCACTATTCATTTACTGTTAAGAGAAAAACAAAGGGGAGGTGGAGGGGGAGAGAGAGATTTAGCAGTTCAAAGACTCTTACAAGGAAGTGCTGCTAGGAAAGAAAAAGGCTTAGAGAAGACTATTTGTCTAAAGTATGTGGTTTAAAAAAGAAAACATACATATATACATATGTATATATAAATATATAAAAACAACAAAACCAACACTTTTTCTGAGTACTATTCTTATTTGTGTTTCTCCCCCACTCCCCATTGCTTTGCAAATTTGTAATTCAGTGCTTCCAAAGGTTCTTCAAACTTGTTCTACTGGTTTCCAGAAGTAGGCAGACTTGTTTTTCTAAGCTCTTCAGTATGCCAAATGAATTTATTCATTTTTTCATTTTATTCCCACAGAGAATCTCAGGACACTCCTTGGAGGGCAGTAAATGAGTGTGCCATATTGCATGGACGTACCCTGTGTAAAGTAGTGCTTCAACTGCCTGGTGTACAAACCATACAGAGGGGAGGCCCTCTTTACCAGCCATAAAACCCCCGATCAGAAAGCTAATAGGAAAGAGCTGTACCATCAATAAGGTGGTCGGAGGTGAAATTCTAATGGAAACGCTTCCCGTCCTTGCACTCAGGCAGCCAAGTAAGGGGTGAACTCCCACTTTCCCCCTGCATCTAGGGTACACTGTGAAGGGCTGCTGAGCCCAGTGATGTGTCCAGCCTTGTCAAAATGATCTCAGAGCGGTTTTTAGGAGTCTGCAAACTGAAGGAGGGTGCAGGAAGGCAGTTGTGTCATGGATGGCAAGGAAAGGTCTGCACTGGTCCATCTGCCCCAGGCTGGAGTGCTGCTAAGCCCTCACTCAGGCCTGCAGCAAGCCTGGAAAAATGTGGTTTTCAGTGTGAGAAGCATGAGGAACAAGGGGAAAATTGCTTGGAATCGCAGCATGTTTTTTGAGGCTGCACTCAGTGCGCGTAGCAGAACTCTGGCCGGGACGAGCTGGTTTGGGTGGAACGGGAGCAGTCAGTAGTGAGGCAAAGGGAAAACAGGTATCGGGCCTGCTGTTCTCCAGGTTAAGAGCAGTAAGAAAGCTGAAGTCGCGCATTAGAGGGATGGCAAACATAACCTACACGGCGCGCTGCGCTTAAGCGAAACAACCAGCCACGCATCCGAACCGTTTGCCGAGAACCTTTATTTGTCAAGTTTCTCCGCTCCCCCGCCCCTCCGCAAGGTCCCCTCGGGGCAAACCCCGCGACCGCGCCCCGGCGCACGAGAGCCGCGCTGCCGCCCCCTGCAGGGCCTCGCCGCCGGGGGTCCGGGAAACCAAGCTCCCCTCTGCGGCAGCAGCGGCGGGACAAAGCGGAGCGGCGGTGAAGCGGCCGCGCGGCGTCTCCCTCCGCCCAGGACTATTGCCGCCAGATGTCGGGCTGGCAGGCGGGCGGAGGGAGGGGCGTGAGGCGGGCAGGGGCGGGGGCAACGCGGAGGGGCGGGGCCCGGCGGAAGGGGTCAAGGAGTCGCGGAGGAGAGCACGGGCGGGCTGAGGTGGCGCGGAGCGGGGTGGCCGCGGGCCTGGCGCGGCGGAGCCCGGGGGCGGGAGCCCAGGGGGCTGGAGGAAGAGGAGGGGCGCGCCGCGTCCGCGTCGCCGGGAGGTTGTGAGCGGTGGCGGCTGCGGGAGGTGAGCGAGCGGCCGCGGGGAGGCCCCCCAGCCCGGCAACCGCTGGGGCGGCTGGCCGCCGTTGGGCGGTACCTGGCCGAGGTGGGCTGCGGGG